>JAVJIF010018204.1:0-87009 GCA_038442645.1 Agave tequilana
ACAACTGGTTGATTTGCAATAATAATAACAACATCAAGTTGCAAGAGTAACACTAGGAGAAGATTTTGGTTTTAGTTTGAAAAAAAATGTTTGGATTTGAAGAGAAAAAAAGTTAAGTCCGGAGAGATAGTAAAGATCTTCCATTTGTTGCTTTATACCTGATTCTGCTAACCTTCAAATGTTTTATCATTCTACAATCACCACTGCTTCATTTTCATATTTGTTTTCTTAACATTTTGCCAATGCTCCGCAGATCAAACCGAAATTTCAGTTGCAGACAAGGATTTCAGTTTCATTGACTGAGGAAAACTTAAGGTTAACAGTCAGAGTGCGAGGTGTCACTCTTTTCGTGTTCGTACCAAATATTAGGGCCATGCACTAAAATCACAAGGGATATTGGTACAAAGTGCCGCAACCAGCAGTAGAATTCTCTTGTTCTTCTCTTCCCATGTGGATGAGGACTATTCAAGCTCATGCCTCCTGTTATTGTAAGCTCTCCTTCCTTTATACTTGTCATATCCATGGTGTATTGTAATAATATGCAACATGTTGGAAATATTATACATCTATAATGCGGATTAAATTGAAACCATGGATCAAGAATCAATAAAGCATCTCAAGAAATAGATAAAAACCCTAATTGTGCAATACTGTAAATCACCATACCTGAAGCCATTGGTGAAGATTGGATGAAGGTTGGAGAAGACCTTGATTCCTTGCTCTTGAATCTGCAAACCCTAATTGTAATGGATCCTCTTTTTCTCTGCTCCTTTTCCTTTCTCAAACTCTCTTTCTTTTCTGATGGAGATACTCACGATAAAAAAATGAGCGTATGTTTTGATTTCTTTACAGGAGGAGAAAAGTGGGTCGCACATTTGCAAATAAGTCCCCTTGAAATAAACCTTTCCATCATGATACCTTTTATATTTCAAGTGACCAAATAACTATATAAATGTGACTTTAATATGGGCATCTTTAATATCAGTTAACTTTAATAGGAATCCAATGCAAATAACCAAGGTTAAGTGGGCCACCTTCACATGAGATTAACATTCTCCCACTTGGGCCACTAACCGATTAGGTAAAAAAAAACTTTAGAAAACAAATAAAAGAAAAGACTCATTTTTCAAAATCATTTTGACTCCATTGGATTCCATACTGAAAAACTTTGACACGTGCACGAATTTAAAAACAACAACTGATAAGCCCAATATGTAAAACTGTAATACTGCAATTAGCTTGGACTACTAATGCGAGTCATAGCGGTTATACAACATCCACGTCATACTCCCTTCTATGTACCACAACATTGATAACCCTTATTAATTGAGTCCATAATCAAAATGACCCCTGTAATTGTCTTGTAAAGACATTTCCTGTTTAACAAACATCCAAACATAATATGCGCTCACATAATTGGATAACAGGAAACACAGAAACAAACTTTTATTTGTACAATAATGTCAATTACATAAGTACCAAATACACATTTACAGATTGCCCAAAAGACCCATTCTTATAACATGTTCCTTGAATGTCTTTGGAGGCAATCCCTTTGTCATTGGATCAGCAACCATTAAAGTGGTACTTATACTTACAATTGACACCTTTTGTTTCTCAACTCTTTCTCTAACCACCATACTTAAGTTCTATGTGTCTAGAACCATTAGAGTACTTACCATTCTTAGAGAAAAATACGGCTGCTGTATTGTCACAATATATCGTCAGCGGCCTGGCAATAGAGTCAACTACACCAAGTGCTGAGATGAAATTCCTTAACCATAATGCATGATTCGAGGCTTCAAAACATGCTATAAACTCAGCCTCCATCGTGGATGAAGCAATAATGGACTGCTTCACACTTTTCCACGAGATTGCCCCACCTGCTAGCAAGAAAATGAAGCCTGAAGTAGACTTCCTGCTATCTGGGCAACCACCAAAATCTGAGTCTGAATAGCCGATCACCTCCAACTGATCAGATCTCCTATATGTGAGCATATGGTCCTTCGTCCCTTGAAGATACCGCATAACCTTCTTAGCTAACTTCCAGTGCTCCATTCCTGGATTGCTCTGGTATCTTCCCAACATCCCAACAGCAAAGCTGATATCTGGCCTGGTACAAGTGCTTGCATACATCAAGCTCCCAACAGCTGATGCATACGGAACTTTCTGCATTTGACCCTTTTCTAAGTCATTTCTGGGACACTGGCTACCACTTAATCTGTCACCCTTCTGAATGGGTGCAGGACTGACTGAACACATTTCCATATGGAATCTTTCCAAGACTCGATTGATATATCCTTTCTGAGACAATCCTAGCAATCCTCGAGATCTATCCCTGAAGATCTCTATGCCAATAACATAATTTGCCTCACCCATATCAACCATCTGAAAGTTCTTGGTTAGATAACTTTTAGTTTCATACAGCAACCAATCATCATTACTGGCTAATAAGATGTCATCTACATACAGAACCAAGAAAATAAACTTGCTCCCACTGATCTTTAGATATATACACTGATCAACAGTGTTTTCTGTAAATCCAAAAGAGGTAATGGTATCATTAAACTTTATATACCATTGCCTGGAAGCTTGTTTAAGTCCATATATAGATTTCTTTAATTTACAAGCCAAGTGTTCTTGTTCTTTAATTGCGAACCCTTCAGGTTGCTCCATGTAGATATCCTCATCCAAATCTCCATTAAGAAAAGCAGTTTTCACATCCATTTGATGTAACTCCAAATCATAATGAGCTACAAGTGCCATAATGATTCTAAGAGAATCCTTCTTTGATACTGGAGAGAAGGTCTCTGTATAGTCAATGCCTTCTTTCTGAGTGAAACCTTTGGCCACAAGTCTAGCCTTATATCGTTCGATATTGCCTTTAGAGTCGCGCTTGGTCTTAAAGACCCATTTACACCCGACTTTCTTACAGTTATAAGGCAATTCAACGAGATCCCAGACTTGATTTTGGTCCATAGATTTCAACTCATCTTTCATAGCATCAACCCATTTACTAGAATCATTGCATTCTATGGCTTGTGAAAATGAAACTGGATCTTTATTAATCCCAATATCATAGTCAGATTCCTGTAGATACACCACATAGTCATCTGAAATGGCAGATCTTCTTTCCCTTTGAGATCTTCTCAAAGCTGCCGGTTGTGGTGGTTCTACTATATTTTCAATGGGAATATCCTCATGGAGTGGTGAACCAACATTAACTTGTTGTTCTGGAATCTCAACTTGATGATCAAGCTGAGGTACAACAATCTCTCTTGAAGGAAAAGGTATTGGGATATTTACCCTTACCACTTCAAGATCTACCTTTCTTGGTTCAGCACTCCCACTAATTTCACCATTTTCTAGGAATCTGGCATTACCAGTTTCAACTATTCTTGTACTATGGTTAGGACAATAAAATTGTATCCTTTAGACTTATCTGGATAACCAATGAAATACCCAGATATGATTTTTAAGTCTAATTTCTTTTCTTGTGGATTATAAATTCTAGCCTCTGCTGGACAACCCCAAACATGTAAGTGTCTTAAACTGGGTTTCCTACCAGTCCACAACTCGAAAGGAGTTGTTGGGACAGCCTTACTAGGAACCCTGTTCAAGATATACATAGCAGTCTTTAAGGCTTCATTCCACAATGAATTGGGTACATTTGAGAAGCTCAACATGCTCCTAACCATATCCATAAGAGTTCTATTCCGCCTTTCAGCAACACCGTTCTGCTGAGGCGTACCTGGCATTGTGTATTGAGCACAAATGCCACGCTTTTCTAGAAATTTGGCAAATGGACCAGGATGTTGTCCTGACTCATCATATCTACCATAAAATTCACCACCTCTATCTGATCTAATGATTTTAACCTTTCTATCTAATTGTCTCTCGACTTCTGTAATGAACACCTCTAGGATGTCAACAGCCTGAGACTTTTCATTAATTAGATAAACATAACCATAACGTGATAGATCATCTATAAAGGTAATGAAATACCTCTCTCCAGTAAAACATGGAATGGAGAGTGGTCCGCATATATCTGTATGAATTATTTCAAGGAGTTCTTTACTTCTTGTGGCACCTTTCTTAGTGTGTTTGGTTTGTTTTCCTTTAATACAATCCACACACACATCAAAATCAGTGAAGTCTAGGTTATCCAAAATCCCAGTCTTCACTAATCTTATTATTCTATCCCTGGAGATATGCCCCAGTCTCCTATGCCACAAGATTGAGGATTTTTCATTTATTAAGCCACGTTTTATACCAACATTCGAATGCAGAGATAATAAAGATTGTGCAAACTCATCATTCAATGAAATTTTATATAAACCATCACATAAAATTCCATGTCCAACCGGAATTGAATTATACACTAAAGAGAGTTTTCCACAACTAAACAAAACAGAATATCCAAAAACATCTAATTTGGATAAAGACATTAAGTTTCTTGAAATCGAAGGTACATAAAAAGTATCCTCAAGATCCATCTGATGTCCCGTCTCTAAGAGTAGTCGATAAACACCAACATATTCGACCTCCACTTTGAGACGGTTCCCCATAAAGACGAATCTCTCACTTTCCTTCGGTTTCCTGGTTGTAAGGAATCCCTGCATTGAATTAGTTATATGAGTTGTGGCTCCAGAGTCTATCCACCAAGTATTAGAAGGAACTTCAGCAAGATTTGATTCATAACATACAAAAGAAAGATATGTACCTTTCTTTTCGAACCAAGCTTTCCTCTTGTTGCAGTCCTTCTTCACATGTCCTTTTCTGCCACAGAAGTAGCATTTGACAGTGAAAGCTTTTCTATGACCTTGGCTACTTTCCCCATGGTCATTTCCTTTATTTGATGGAAATCTCTTACCTCTTCCATATTTACCTTTCTTATGGATACCCCTTGAAGTTACTGCCAACACTGAGTGCTGTCCTTCTTGCCTCAGTCTCACCTCCTCTTGAACACACATACCAGTTAGCTCATTTAAGTTCCACTTATCCTTATGAGTATTGTAGTGGATCTTGAATGGCCCAAACTGTGAAGGAAGTGAGTTGAGGATAAATTGAACCAAGAAGGACTCATCAACCTTCATACCCAGTGATCCTAGCTTAGCAGCCTTATCAGACATGTTTAGAATGTGTTGCTGAACTCCTCTATTACCATCATATTTCATGGTGGTAAGTTCAGCCATTAAGGTACCAGCTAATGACTTATCTGCTGACTTAAATCGGTCTTTGACAGCAGTTAACAGTTCAGATGCTTTAGTTGTAGGAGGGAGTGAAGTCTTGATGTTATTTGCTATGGTCATCTTAATGAACATTAGACTGAGCCTATTAGACCTTTCCCAAGCTTTTGCATGGCTGACCTGTTCTGCTGTACTCTCAGCAGTTACTTCATCAGGTTTGTCAACTATTAAGGCCATGTCTAGGTCTAGGACACCCAGTGTAAACTGTACATGTTCAAACCATTCTGAGAAGTTTGTACCGTCCAAGGCTGGAATGCTAGTGGCATGAGTGTGGAGGGAAGTAGGGACGTTCACTGAAACATAATAGGACAAGCTCACATTAATGCCTCGAATCAATACAAGTTTTAAAATTTAATTAAGATGAACTATTGATATCACTTTGATTTCTCCTTTGGGCGAAACCTAAGCATATCTAGTGTTCACTCTTTAGGTGAGAACTTTTATCACCTATGTAGGTCTAATATAATTTATGTTACTCAGATAGTAAGTCTTGTTACCTTTGGGTATCCAATTCTACACCACTAAGTTACATAAATTATACTACCCTATCCGGTTCATAATTATTTGAAAGAGACTTTCCTTTGGGCCAGTCCCAATCTCCTAATTAGAACCGCCATCGAGAATATTATTGTCTTTAATGTCACTTACATTGACAAGTCTTTTATGTAGTTATATATTCATAAGATTTACTAACCTAGGTCACTTTGGCAACTACTAAATCAATAAGCCTTATGAATACAAAACTAACCAATAATATTCTCTAATTCTTTCATTTGAGTAAAGCCATAATATCTCAATACATTACTTGACCAAGCATCAATCTATATTAACACAATAACTTAAATGTGTAACGTACTTTAATGATTGATTTAAACAAGTATTAGTCGACTACAAGAAAGGACTAGTCGACTTGGGTCAAGACAAGTCGACTACAGATTAGGTCTAGTCGACTACAACAAAAGGAAATTAGTCGACTATACCCAAATTATTAGTCGACTATAAACTTTATAAGTCGACTTGACATTTAATTAGTCGACTCCTGTGGGAAGACAAACTTTCGGTTGAAAATTAGTCGACTTGACAAAATGGTTAGTCGACTATACACTTTACTAGTCGACTAATCAAAAGTTATAAGTCGACTCCTGAATCCAACAGAGAGTCGGGTAACTTTCTGGATGGACTATTAGTCGACTAATCCATAACTATAGTCGACTAATACTCCACGAAACAGTTACCGAAGAGCAGTTCCAGATTATCACCCGATTCCAAAATTTTAGGGAAAAATCGGGAAAATTAGGAAAATTAGGGTTTCTAAAATCCTAAATTTTGATCCCTATTAATTGCATAATTAGAGGAATATGAACATGATATTAGGGCTATTAAATCCTCTACAAATTGCACAATTAAAATGATCAAAAATTGAATCGTTAATCAAAAACCCTAATTTTTCATAATTCCTAAATCCAAGATGTATTGATTCTTTAATCATGGCTCTGATACCAAATGTTGGAAATATTATACATCTATAATGCGGATTAAATTGAAACCATGGATCAAGAATCAATAAAGCATCTCAAGAAATAGATAAAAACCCTAATTGTGCAATACTGTAAATCACCATACCTGAAGCCATTGGTGAAGATTGGATGAAGGTTGGAGAAGACCTTGATTCTTACTCTTGAATCTGCAAACCCTAATTGTAATGGATCCTCTTTTCTCTGCTCCTTTTCCTTTCTCAAAACTCTCTTTCTTTTCTGATGGAGATACTCACGATAAAAAAATGAGCGTATGTTTTGATTTCTTTACAGGAGGAGAAAAGTGGGTCGCACATTTGCAAATAAGTCCCCTTGAAATAACCTTTCCATCATGGTACCCTTTATATTTCAAGTGACCAAATAACTATATAAATGTGACTTTAATATGGGCATCTTTAATATCAGTTAACTTTAATAGGAATCCAATGCAAATAACCAAGGTTAAGTGGGCCACCTTCACATGAGATTAACACAACATTCAAAATTTTATTGATGAATCAGACCTCGGGTTGTCAAGCTGGTAAAAGTGATAGAAGTTGACTTGTATCATTGCTTCCCTTTACACTTTTCAGAGGATTATATGTAAATCACCAGATTTTTGTAATGAAAAGATGGTAAGATACAGAGGTCTACTCTATGGTGAAATTCTAACAGATTTTGAGTTCCATTCAACAAATTGTATTGTGATTGAGCTGAGCCCACTTCAGGGTTTTTCTGAAGCAGGTCTTTTGTCTTGTACTGAATAATACAACTACAACTAGACTTGATATAGCTACAAATCTATTTGTATTGGCAGTTTGGCACCACACAAGGAAAAGAAAGGGCCTGTCCCATTAAATGTGTAGAGGGCGAAGATTGATGAGTTGTTCCTATAAAAAGAAAAGCTCAAAGAGTTCTAGCAAAGGGATTGTAATTAAAAAAAGGTGGATGAGTTATTCATAATCGTTATTGAGAATTATATCGGAGAACTTGAAGTTGAATCAAATGATCCAGTCTAGGAAGCACGGACAGTTATAATCTGAAGTTGAACACGACACTTTTTGTCGTGTTATGTTGTGCTTGTGTTGTGTCCGGCCATGTAACAGAGGATCCAATCCATATTGCAAACTATCAGTGTTGTCAAAATATTAGTGCTCAGTAAATCTGAGGATAATTTAAGAAAGTGAAAAAAAAGGAAGATTTGTAGGACCTAATGACATCACAACGGAAGCTTGTAGATGTTTGCAAGATAATGGGCTAGTATGACCAAGTTTAATCAACTTATACAGAACATGAAATTTCCTTACAAAGTTCTACAAGCTGTTCCAAAGTCGAGCTTATAAGCAATATGCTGAAACTTTCCTGAGAGTAATTCACAAGACTTGTTTCGGAAAATCATTTTGGTCTTATGCTAGAAAGATTTGCAGCGAGGCTACTGCTTCAATGAAAATTGAAAGGCTCAAAGAATAAAAGAGATTTGTAAATGTTTTCATTGATTCAGAAAGAGTATGATTTGTGGCGGGCTTAGAAAGGAAAGAAGTGTATATAATTATATTATGCAGCTGATTTAAGGGGAAAAAAGAAGTGTTTATGTGATTAAGTATACGGAGCAAATGAAGAGATAGACCCAAACCCAATCACTATAGGCTTATATCAGTGCACATCAATATGTCCTATTCTCTTTACATTAGTCATGGATAACTTGCGAGTGTAGGATAAAGAGGATTCTTGCTAGTGGCTCCAGATCCTTGAACCTTGAACAGAATTTGAATATTAAACATCAGTGATGCAACTTCAACAAAATAAAATTAAATGTTCATTAGTTCTTTTGAAGAAATTAAGGCATCATCAGGCACACATCATTTCATTTGTGTAGCATCTGTACCTTTCTATTTATTTCTTTCCTTTCTCCCACTGTATTCTATGTCTACTATAAATAAACTTATTCTGTCAAGATTTCTGAATAACTTTATACAGAGTATACCTCTAATAAGGCTTGCTTTGATAATTTTGTGACATTTTCAATTGACACCGGAACAGACAATTGCAGCTGTACATGTCTATTTTTCCATGATCCTTGCGATGATCATTCGAGAGAGCAGTGTCACATTGCAACTATAAACTATCAAGTATCAACATCCAAGTGTCAGCTTACTTCATTTTGTTAGAACTGAAAAAAAAAAAAAAAAATCCTCTCCGCGTCAAATCTATTCCCAAATAAGAGAGTTTCCCTAACTTTAGAAAATCCTCTATGATTGACTAGAAAACCATAGGGTTGTCAGTTGCTTCTGTTTACAGCATTATGGGGATCTTATCCAACAATCAAGCACATAAACATATTATTATATTGGAGTCATTGTCTTAAAATTTACTCATTATTGCAGAATATTAAATGGATAAGTCCTTCGATTCTAACTGCTTCTATAGTTTCATCACTACATTGCCTTGCTACTTTAAAATCTGTGTACCTCCTTTGTAAATGGATACATGGAGAACGAATTATGAAGTGTCCAAGTCTAGTGTAAACAGCAGATGACCTCCATAAACTCAGTTTCTTCTGCCAAATTTACGTTCATCAGATTCCAGCTCCTTGTCTTTCTTCTTTTGTAAAGATTTGATCCTCAAATTTCTTGAATACCTTTCATCTCTGGAGAGACATTTTCAGAGCTTACAGTAGTCCTTTCTACAGTGATCTGTCCATATGATTCTTTCTTTTTTCGGCTCGAAGTCAACTTCTGTCTAATACTAACTTCCTATAATTGGACAGCAAGTGTGGGTAAGCCAGCCCAGGTCAACCATCATTCCTCTATCTTCAAACCTTTGAGGAGCATTATTGATCCGAAGACCCTTTGGCATGACCTTTCTTCCTATTCTAATGCTATGAGATCAGCTCACATAATTAACCTCCAAAGTTTTGGCTGATCGTGTTATACTGACATATTTTCCTTAAATAAAGCCATCATCACTGCTCTAAGCAGATACTGACGAGGACAGAAAATTATTTCATACTCCCTTGTTTCTGTCCCTGGATATTTTACATGTATCTACTGGCGAGAGAACTTCAGATTGCATAGAATTTCAAAGGGCGTTGGTATGTGATAGCCCTTTGAAAGCTATCTTGACCAGCAATTTGATTGACCAAAGAATATGATACAGTTAATTTTCAATGTCTTTTGCCCGTTTCAGGACTAGTAATCCCTTGTGGTCGTGCAAAAGGTGTAAAGTTCAGGTCCTGCTTACATTTCGGGCTTTGGCTAGCAAGGGAGATAATCGGGGACTATTATGTGAAAGAAATAAGTGTGTATTTTTGGAAGTGAGAGGAAAAATATGCCAACTCTAACTGAGAGGAGGTGTTCTGCTGACTCATGGGGACAAAGAGGAGACAACCTAGTAATTGAGTGTTTTTCATGAACATATCTAAAGTACCCCATGTTCTAACCCCCAAGCTATTTATGGGTCTTTAGAGGAATTAGCAAGAGTTAACAGGAGTTACAAGTCTAAATGTGGATTCAGTCTCAAATCACATAATCTCCTCTCAGCTGAAAAATAGCTAGATAAATGGAATAGACAGGTTTTCTATAATTGGACGCATGAAGTCAAGGCCAGCTTCCGAAGACCTTGGAAATGAGTATCACTCTCCCAACTCGCTTGATCTTGTCACGATACAATCATGTAAACATATTTATAATGCAAAAATAATAATTTGTTTTTATAGAATATACTGCATCTGAATGAATCTTAACATAGAAGAAGTTCCAATCGAACCACATAAACAAATGCAGATGAGCTTGCTTCCTTCAAAGTTCAACTTCTTTAATAAAAATAATTGATTTAATTAGTGGAAATATTATACTATATATTAAAAATACTATTAAATGTGTATTATTTGGTTACAATCAATGAATCATGGAAGCAACCTTCATTATATTATATCAGAGCTCACAAGCAATACCCGAGATGCAGTTCCATACAACTGAAGGAATTCCTACTTCCCAAGTTGTCCACTTACAATTATTTTCACCTCTCATTGCAGTAAAAAAAGAAAAAAAAGAAAAAAAACTCAGCTCACTGTAAATATTTAAAAAAAGAAAAAGAAAAAGAAAGATCTCTCTATATGCTTGTGAAAACACAGAACCAGAAATAACTGTAAGAACCTTATAAGCGTTTGTTTAGCCAGTTTTGCCTTCTTCTTCCTCAAGTATTGGTCTTTAAACGGGCATCGGCGTTGCATTGGGCGGTGTCGGGGCCGAGGCGATGACCGGGGTCCTTCTTCGCCCCCTCTCGGAGACGCTGTTCTCTGCAAACTTCATGCAGGACTGATGCAGGCCCTGCTGCTTCTCCTCCTCGCTCCACTCCGACGCGTAGTAAGCCTCCTCCGTCGCGTTCTTCGACGGCGGCAAGAACATGCTCCCCCACTGAGGGAAATGCACGAACGCCACTGGCAGGGTGCAGGCCATGATCATTATCCCCATCAGAGTCAGCCCCGTCCCCGCCGAGTACTTTGAGCTCGTGAAGAACAGCAGCTGCGTGAGACCAGCGCCGAAGTTGCCTCCTGCTCCTGTCATTCCGTTGACGATCCCAAGGGACCGCCGAGAGACGAAGGGGATGACGCCGAAGATGGCCCCGCAGGCGGCCTGGGCGCAGACGGAGAAGCAGACCATGGCGAAGATGGACACCGGGAGGGACTTTGCTTGGCCGAGCCAGGCGCAGAAAGCACCGCCCAACGTCTCCAAGATCCACACGTTCCAGAGGCGGCCGCGCATGCCGAAGCGGCGGGTGAGCAAGTCGGAGACGAAGCCGCCGAAGGGTCGGGCGATGATGTTGGCCATGCCGAATGAGGCGGCGATGATGCCGGAGGTTTTGAGGTCGAGGTCGAAGTGGTCGTAGTAGTACTCGTGGATGACGTTGTCGGTAGTGAGCTCGACGCCCATGCAGTAACCGTACAGCAAGACGAAGATCCATGTACGGTAATTGGACGCAGCATTCCACAGAACCTGATTGACGATGCATGAAATTATAGGATGATTAATTTAGATTTTTAATTGAATTTGACATTTTGAAAACACATACTGATCTGATCGAGTAGTACTACTGACCTTGGAGAACTTGTCTTTCTTCATGTCCCCTTGCTTCTGCAGGCTGCCGAGGTTGCCATCGGGCAAGTCCTGGCCCATGATGAGAACAAGCAGGCCCATGATCAGATGCATACAGCCAGGAACGAAGAAGGCGATCCGCCAGGCCGTGAACGGAGTGGCCCCCGTCTTTCTGATCAAATCGTAGACCAACGGCATCAGCAGCTGCGTGGCCCCTCCGCCCATGTTCCCCCACCCGGCCGCTGTCCCGTTGGCCAGGCCGATGATCTTGGTGTTGAACATGGTGCTCATCCAGTACTGGCAGCTCACGAACGTCGCCAGCGAGAACCCGATCATGAACCGCACCGTGATGTAGCCGGCCGCGGAGGAGATGAGCGACATGCAGAAGACGGCGGGGGCGATGAGCATGACGAGGAAGGCGCAGGCGTAGCGGGGCCCCAGCAGGTCGCAGGCGGCGCCCATGACGAGACGGGAGAAGATGCTGCCGGAGACGGAGGCGACCCCTGCATTGCCGATGTCGGCCTTGGTGAGGCCGAGGTTGTCGCGGATGATGGGGATCATGGGGGCAGCCGCGAAGGTGGAGACGAAGCAGGTGAAGAATGAGGCCCATGAGAGGTGGAATGTGCGCATGTGGGGCTTCGCCAAGGAGAAGAGCTTCAGGGCCTTGGCCCTGTGCTCCGAGTCCACAGGGAGATCGAACTTGGCCGCGTCCACATCCTTAGCTTCTTCCATTGTGATGTCCATTGGCGAGAGAGAGAGTGAGAGAGAGAGAGAGAGAGAGAGAGAGAGAGAGAGACTTTGCAGAGGAGTTTTTGGCTATGAGAGGAGTTTGCAGAGAAGAGTTTTTGGCTATGAGAGGATGAGTAGATGAGTTGCTTGGTTGAGAGATGGAGGTGGTATTTGTAGAACTCAGTGATTAGAGCACAAAGGGGGGCAACGGGTGAGAGAGAGTTGACATTGAGAGAGAGAGAGAGAGAGAGAGAGTTGAACGAATTTTGGGATGATTAAGAGATTGTTTTAAGCATTTTTGTTAGTTTATTTTAACTTGGATTCCCCTTGGCGCCGCGTATGTCTCTTGCAGGGGCCTGTGGAGGGAGGAGGCCCCAAGGATGATTCCAAGGAACAGATTAATGAGATTAATCCTGTTTATGGGACAAGTCAGCTGTGGTCAAAAGGATCAACTGTATAAAATCTTTTTTTCCCCTTACAATTTTTTATCAAAATGCTATTTGGCTCCCCTTCTTGGCTCCCGCATGGGCTCCCAATCTGAGTGGGTGCCACGTCAGGCCTCAAGACAAGTCAAATAAAGTGGCTCAGATTAGTTGGTTGGAAGGGTGAGACCCGAGGTAACTTTATTTTGGGCTTAGATCGAAAATCCCATCATTCTCTCTCTCGCATGTGCCCTAGCTCTCTCCCCCCAAATTCTCCTCTCCCCCCAAATTCGCCCCATCTCATGCTCTCGCCGGCGACCGACCCTTAACCTCCCTAATCTAAACCCCCAAAAATCAGCCTCTCTCCCCCAATTGCTGTCGTCGATCCTCTACAGGTAACCGCGTCACCCGATCCTTCGTCGATCTCGACATAACTGCCATTGCGCCACCCGATCTCTCTAAGCGTCTCTCCCTAACATCTCTTCATTGCCCTAAAAGATCGGAGTGCCACCACAAACTCCATCCCCATCCTCTGCCATCAACAAACTGATGTAATACCAACTTGGATCGCAATCACCTTCTAATCGTAACTAAAATTTGAAATTGAAAACAAGATAAGATTTTGGGTTTCCACCCCTTTCACGGGCTTCTCACCCAAAACTCGAGAGCAAATAAACTCAAGAACTAAGCCAGATAATTTTTATGAGGACTGTGATTAAGTCGCAGTGTTTTTCTGAGAACTGCTACCACAGTCGCAGTCTTTTCTGAAGACTGTTACTAAGGTCGCAGTCTTTTTCTGAGGACTGCTACCATGATCGCAGTTTTTATGAGAACTGTGATTAAGTCGCAGTGTTATGAGAACTGCTATCAAGGTCGCAGTCTTTTTCTGAGGACTGCTACCAAGATCGCAGTCTTTTTCTGAGGACTGTGATTAAGTCACAGTGTTTTTATGAGAACTGCTACCACGGTCGCAGTCTTTTTCTGAGGACTACTACCAAGGTCGCAGTCTTTTTCTGAGGACTGCTACCATGGTCGCAGTCCTAATTGTACTGAAAATATATACGATTTTAGCATCTCACATGCATAGTTTAATGATTATTTTTTTATGTTTCAATATTATAGAACGTTGACTCATTTGAGAGTCATATATTCATGTAATTATGGATGGATGTAAACAATATTTTGTGATGATTCTACTTGTATTCATGTTCTATTTTTGTATTCATGCTTGCAACTATTCAACTACTTGTATTCATTTTCTGTTGAAGGGTCAGCTCTATTGATTCTTTTTCTATTGATGTTTGGCTTCATCCACTTTATTAGTAACTTTTTTCCAGTTGATGATTACTAATGCAGTTCAAAGAAATGAGTTCAACTTTTGATATACGACATGTTTGATGTTTCCCTCTGCTAAAGGTCAGACAGCACACATACGTTTCCCTAGCAATCTTCAAGAACTCAAAACAATTATTCATGAAAGAATAATGAAAAAAAATGTATAATTGCATGCTTCTGATTGTAACTGAGATACATGGATACATAAGCAAATAAACAGAAATGTGTGAAAACTTTATAATCATTGATCTGAAAACTCTTGTACAGAAACAATATTTATGGTGTATACATTAAATAATACATGATACATTAAACAATATATGTAACAATATCTACGGGCGGCGACGAGACAATGAACGGCGAGGGGCGACGCTCGGATCTGCACTAGAAAGAGAGAGAGAGATTTAGACTGAAAGAGAGATCTATATTCGTTTTGTTAATTGGGGCTGGGAGGGAATTTAATTTTTTTGGGCTGAGGGGGAAATTCAAATTTTGAAATTGGGGGGAAATTTAAATTTTTGGGTTGAGGTTGGAGCTTATGTGTCATGCCATGTGGCATGCCACATCAGCGCGGGAGTCAGAGGGGGAGCTAACAAGGGAGCCAAATAGCATTTCTCTATTATTAAATTGTCAGACCAAATGTGATTTAGGGCCTGGTCCTCTAGAAATGCTCATCAATTATTAAACTTACCTTTTAATATTTTTTTTTGTTATCAATCCTTGCCTTTCTTTGTAAAATAAAAGGTTTGCTTAGTGCTTGTGGTTTGTTATAGGCAATGGAAATAAGAATTTCGTGTGCCAGATTAACAAGTAATGGACCAATCAGCTCTCTGTCATACAATAATTTTAATAGAGGTTTGGTTGCCAAAGAGAGACAGTGAGGAATTTAAGGAGATAATTTCACACTCATCTCATATTATTTACTCTATTATTGGGGGACAAAATTTTCTATGATGAATTTTATTTTATTTATTTTATTTTTTTTAAACTTCTAATCCACTTATATGTTCATTCAAAGAGAAGAGTATCACGTGCTCTAGTGAATTGTAACATTAGCTACTTGATGTGAGTCTCATCTGTTTATCTTTTGAGTAGACATATAAGTAAATTAGACGTGAGTACATAAAATAATTCTCTTTGTTAATACATTGTAAAATCTTCACAAAATAACTTTTTTCTAAATATTATGTTCTATAACGGTTCAAGAGATCCTGAGGTTAGAGTTTCTTTTGGACTTTAGAGAAATGATGGGGGCAGGTCAGCTCTCAACTTGAGAAAAAGAAGGTTGATTCATTAATCTCTCTTTATTTTATTACAGCGGGCTTCTGATCATTTTGTTAAAAAGAATTTAACGAAACATCAATTGTTTGTCGAGATAATAGTAAAGATACAATCACAAGACAGTGAGTAAGTATTAAATAAAGAAAAGGATCATTGAAGTAAGATGGATGATACAATGCCTTTTGAAATGTTACCCTTTCAAATAAATTATATAACTATCCTGATAAAATTAGAGTTAAGAGTCATACTCTTTGTTCTAATACCATTAATTAAATGAAACTAGAGCGTAATTGCAAGCTTCTTACGGCTTAATCACCGGGATCAGGCTTCAAAAATTTAACATAATTAATATATCATTTGAGATTTGAAAGCAAGATAGCTGGACAAATTGCTGTCCATGAGCTTGTTATTTAATAACTCTGTTAGCTTATGGTTATTAAGATAAGTATACTCTAATTTCTATTCACTTGAAAATTAGTGAGCCGACGACTTTGTTAGGGATGCTCAATGGGTTGGGCTGTACCCGACCCGACCGCACCCCGAGTGAAAAGAAAGCGGGCGGGTTTTGATTCTTTTTGAAAACAGCTCGAACCCGCACCCGTACCCGCCCGAGTTGAACCCGCACCTATACTTTCTCTGCCTTTCCCCTCATAGACCGCTGCGGCCTGCAGCGCGATCTCTGAGCTCTCGGTTCTCTCCTCTCGATCTCGAACACACAAAAACCTAACTATTCTCTCTCTTCTCGAGCGCGATCTCTCTCTCTCTCTCTCTCTCTCTCTAAGCTCTAGTTTTTTCCTGCTCCAGGGCGATCTCGAACCCCGCAAAAAAGAAAACAAAAGGGGAAAAAGAAAAAAAAACAATCCACATGAATGAGAGCATGTACAAGTAACATCTCTCTTAATAACCAGTTTCTTTGTGTTGAACTGGATTGGGACATGAAATCACAAGCAATAACTGATAACCATCTCCCTTGCTTTAGCTAGCTTGCTCAACTCCTTGTCCAGTTCCAAGCTGGACCTTCAAATATAAATCCGTGCATGATCCAACACAAGCAAGATTCAGTTGACTTCCACTCAATCATTGAGGAAACAAATCATTCTGCTTATCTTATCTTGATGATTCAAGCAATATATATCCTCTATTCTTTATTCCTACATATAGTCCGTAAGCAAGTTAGTAAATTAGATCACTTTAATTTTTGTTTTCGGATTTTACATAAATTACAACAACTACAACGACAACAATAGCATTAACAAATAACAACCTCTTCATCGATATCCAAATTTAGCTCAGTGAGTAGCCAAGGCCTTATCAGATAGAGCAAGAAAAGAGATTGATCCAAAATCATCGGCAAGTTTGAATCTTTCATAGAGCCAATCCTAGACGCAGTAATGCCTCTCTAATTCTTTGTGGTTTAAACTAATACAGGAAAAAGCACTAAAGAAAGCTTTCAAAAATGTCAAAGGACAGAAGAGAAGGATTATGAAATGGGTTTGAGCCCTCGTCATCGCCCCTCTGTGAGCGAGCTAGGCACGGGCAAGTTTGACAAGAAGTAGCCGACATTATTTGTGGTTAGCTACGCGCGGGATTAGAATAATTCAATAGATCCATGGCTTACTGGCCATTGATTAATTAAGTGTTTGAAACTCTGCAATGTAAGACTGTAGGGGAGGGAGAGCAAACCCGGGGTTTGGCCGGGGTCACGTGGGGATAGAATAATGTCCACATTGTGGGAGTCGAACGGTGACTCGTGAGGACAGCTGTGCAGACTTAATTGCCAAATTGTAAATTGTATGACAGAGAGCTGATTGATTCAATACTTGTTAATCGAGCATGCGAAATTCTTATTTCCATTCCCTATAACAAAACACAAGCAATAAGCAAACCTCTGATTTTACAAATAAAGACAAAGATTGATAACTGATGTGGGAAATTCTTAGGGATGTTGTGGGAAGTTCCTATGGAATTAATCCATTCACCAAACTTACAGTGATAATCTCAGAAAAACCCGCACAAACACAAGATTTCATGTGAAAATCAATGAGGGGAAAACCACGGAGAGAGAAAAGAGAGGACTCCACTAAAATTGTGAACAACTTGCAATGCTGATCGCTTAACTTGCTTGCACTAAGGTTTCTGAGTTCTAGGGATCGTTCTCTTCTTCGTTGGAAGGGATTCTCTATTTATACAGGTCGTTTCTTTGGACAAGGTTGTAGAGTCCTAATCTAATCTGAATGCTAGCCTAACTGCTTATCACGGTGGCAGTTTAGAGTTTAACTTCGTCATTTGAATTGAAAAGGAGGTGTTCATCTTCATCCAGAAGATTTTGCCCAATCGTGGATGTAGCTGATCTGTTTTCTCGCTGTAACTACCAGATTTGGATGTGGATTAGGTTTGTAGAAAGCGGTGCTCATAACCGACTTTATCTCCTTCATTTATTCGCCTGAATCGTTTGAAGTTTGGAGTTGGAGAAGAGCTTCGGTTTAGGGATTCTTAAAGCAGCTATGTGTCGCTTACTTATTTGAGGCTGGTTGGACACGTGTCACGATCTCAAGGAGGTCAAAAATTGACTACTACAAATGTCCCCTATGCTTCCCTTTTTAGGAGGATGTCGGGAATGTTACCTCGGAAATTTATGGGCCTGGGAACTCTAAGAGAAAGAGGGAAGCAGATTTCTTAAGCTCAGACTCGACTGTGTCGTTTCATATTTTATCATGTAGTGGTGTGCCTACTGTAGGCTGGCAGAGGCCTTAAATGCACGTTTCCTCTACTGTAACTGTCAAGATACTGCCGCCTGTTGAAGAATTGTGGCACTCGAGGTGGACGCTGTAAATTTAAAGCGGCGGTTCAGATCCGTTCCATTGCGACACATGCAAGCCTCTGGTCCGACGACTTCTCGAATTCTGAGGGTTGTAATTTCATCATCTTGGAAGTTGGCATTTTGACCGGTGGACTCTGGTGCTTTCTTTCCCTTTATAAATGGGGGAAACTCAGTGGTAAAGTTTGAACGTTCTTCTTGAAAATCTCTTTCCTTCTAACTCCACATTGTTGGTGTGCGGTGATCATGTCCTCTCTCTTCTTCGTCCGTTGGAGGAAGGAGAGGGAGAGGATGGACGTAGTTGTCATGCTCTAGATACTCTAGAGTTTGTATGTCGAGGAAAGTCAGTTTTCATGATGGGACCATCAAGAAAAGCAGTTTTCACGACGAGGCCCGGTTGTCAAGGAAGATAGGCAAGATTCTTGCTTCGGCATGGTTTGTTCATCTGATTTCTGATCGGATCTGGCTGGGCTAGAGTTGTAATCTGTCACCTTTCTTTCTTCACAGGTTGTTGGAGGGGGAGCGCAGGGTGTGCTTGATGATAGTTCAGATCTCGAATTCTTGTCGTTTGTACTCCCATTGGGTACAAACGTTTTGCCCGCCTTCACTCCGAGTTCACCTTCGGAGTTACAGTATTACATCGGTGTCCTCATCGCCTTGCATGCTTCATTCTACAGTCTGAGGCCGTGATCTCCAGTGATGGCATCTTCCTAGGAGTTCTCGGGGTCGCCCTCGCCCCCGAGAATGATGGCTTGTTTGTTTAGGAGTCATCACATGGACGCAATTGTGGACGTGGCAGAGCATGCCCACTTTTCCTCTCAGGAAGAACTCACTTATGTAACAGATCTTATACTGCTCTTGTTTGATGTAACCAAGCCTGTATCTGAATGGGTATAACCGAACAAACTTTATTATACATCAGTGAATTGTTCTGGAAATATTGTTTGGATCTTGTCTGGATCATTTTGTGATTGTTTTTGTGCAATGCGGGCGAGCCTCCGGCTTTCAGAAGACTCCCCGAGCGACAGTCAGATTGATGGCCCGTGTAGGCTATTGACTCGCTCGGTGGCCATCAGGGTAAATCCGATTATAGGATGACTTCGAACAGCCATTGCGGTTGAGCATCTGTCTTTCAGTAGACTCCCAGAGGGGCATCTGTCAGCGTGAGGACCCGTGTAGGCTATTGACTCGCTTGGGTGGCCATCAGGGTAGATTCCATTATAAGCTGACTCTGAGTATCCAATGTGAGCGACCCCCCATCTTTCAAGAGACTCCCCGAGGGGCAACCGTCAGGGTGGGGACCTGTGTAGGCTATTGACTCGCTTGGGTGGCCATCAGGGTAGATCCATTACAGGCTGACTTTGAGCAGCCAATGTGGGCGGGCCTATGTCTTTAAAGAGATTCTCCGAGGGGCAACCGTCAGGGTAAGGACCTGTGTAGGCTATTCACTCACTCAAGTGGCCATCAAGGAAAATCCTATTATAGGATGATTCCGAGCAGCCATTGTGGGCGAGCCTCCGTTTTCAGGAGACTTCCAGAGGGGCAGCCATCAGGGTGAGAACTCGTGTAGGCTGTTGACTCGGTCGGGTGGCCATCAGGGAAGATCCCATTATAGGCTGACTCCGAGCAGCTAATCTGGGCAAGCCTCCATCTTTCAGGAGACTGCCCGAGAGGTAGCTGTCAGGGTAGGACTCGTATAGGCTATTGACTCGCTCGGGTGGCCATCAGAGTAGATCCCATTAAAGGCTGACTCCGAGCAGCCAAAGTGGGCAAACCTCCATCTTTCAGGAGACTCTCTGAGAGGTAGTTGTCAGGATAAGACCCGTATAAGCTATTGACTCGCTTGGGTGGCCAACATGGTAGATCTTATTATAGGCTGACTCCAAGCAGCCAATGTGGACGAGTCTCCATCTTTCAGGAGACTCCTCGAGAGGCAGCTGTCAGGGTGACGACCCGTGTAGGCTATTGACTCGCTCGATGGCCATCAGGGAAGATCCCAGTATATGCTGACTCCGGTCAGTCAACGTGGGTGAGCTTCCGTCTTTCAGAGACTCCCGGAGGGCAGCCGTCAGGGTGAGGACCCGTGTAGGCTATTGACTCGTTCGGGTGGCCATCAGGGTAGATCCCATTATAGTTGACTCTAAGCAGCCAATGGGCGAGCCTCCATCTTTTCAGAGACTCCCCGAGGGACAGTTGTCAGGGTGAGGGCCCGTGTAGGCTATTGACTCGCTTGGATGGCCATCAAGGTAAATCCCATTATAGGCTGACTCAGAGCAACCAATGCGGGTGAGCCTCCATCTTTCAGGAGACTCCCCCGAGAGGTAGCCGTCAGGGTAGGACCCGTATAGGCTGGTGACCGACTCGGGTGGCTGTCAGGGTGAAACCCATATAGGCTGAATCCGAGCAGTCATTTGTGGGCAAGCCCCCCATTTTTAAGGGACACCCCAAGAAGTAGCCGTTAGGGTAGTGGCGACTGGCTCCGGTAGCCATCAGGGTGGAACCGTATAGGCTAACTCCAAGCGATCATTTGTGGGTGAGCCCCTATTGACACTCCAAAAAGACAAACTCCCCCAGCTGGTATTTCAACCGGTCCAAACAAACATCCCAACTTGTTGACATTTACAAAAGACAAGGTGTGGACAAGCTGACGACTAAGATCTACCCATCCTCAGAGACCAAGCGATGCTTTGAAACTTACTGATCCAGTGAAGCAGACAGTAAGTCAAGTATCACCTGTAAAGAGGCCTAAGCATGGCCCAGAGGATAGTTTCGCTTGAATCTTTATAACCTTGTTAAAGCGCTAAGATATTAGCTTCGTCTGAAGCCTCTCTTGAGAGCTTCGCCTGAAGCTCTACATAGCTCTGCAAAAGAGCTAATAGTTAGCTTCGCTTGGAGCTATCTACAGCTTCGCCTGAAACTAAAAATAGTTTCGCCTGAAACTTTCTTGTAGCTTCGCTTGAGGGGTAGTACTAGCCTCACGCGAGGCTAATCCTAACTTCGCCTGAAGCTCCTAGCGACCCCTTGATAGGGTTTGCCAGGTCAATGCTTGACCTAATTTTTAGTGGACCAACCCCACTACGTCAGTGGGGTTAATGCCACTTTTAGTAGGCGGTTACATATGCCCACTTCGCCCCACGTTCAGTGGGAAAGGCCGGGTCAGAAGGTCAATTTTAGACTCGTGCGAGCCTATGTAGCCTCGCATGCGGCTTGTACTTAGCTTCGCACGAGGCATTATAGCCTCGTGCGAAGCTCAGAATAGCCTCTGGCGCGAGGCTAACTGACTGTTATCAGTTTTTGCTGAATTCTAGGGGCAATTACACCCCTCAAGAGCCTATAATAGCTCACTCTTAGAATGAGCTCGGGGTGGAGGCGAAGAAGCATATCGAGTGCAAGGCCAAGAAGAAGAAGCTGGAAAAGCAAGAGATTCAGTTGATTAGCAAGGCTAACGTTTCTTTACTTCCAAGAAATTCAAAAATTACTTCTCTAAATCCGAGGTGTTAATACCCTAAGACCTCTCTCTCTCTCTCAAGGAATTTCCGAAAGCAGACGAGAAGGAATTCCTTAAGACTCCATCGATTGCATCGTCAACGGGACAAAGTGGTCGCACGCTGATCAGATTCCTACTGGCGCACTTCCCCAAATCTCAAGGAGAGTTCTACTTGTAATTTTTCATTTCTTTGTTCAATTACTTGTAATCTTCTCTTTAATTTTTGTAAGTTTTTTGATCAAATTTCAATGGAAAACAGTCTCCATCTTTCAGGGGACTCCCCGAGAGGTAACCGTCAGGGTAGGACCCATATAGGTTGGTGACTGGCTCGGGTGGTCATCAAGGTGAAACCCGTATAGGCTGACACCGAGCGGTCATTTGTGGGAGAGCCACCATTTCAAGGGACTCCCAAGAGGTAGCCGTCAAGGCAAGACCCGTTTAGGCTGATGACTGGCTCGGGTGTCAGTCAGGTTGGAACCCATATAGACTGACTCCGAGCGGTCATTTGTGGGCGAGCCCCCATCTTTCATGGGACTCCTCAAAAGATAGCCATCAGGGTAGGACCCGTATATGCTGGTGATTGGTTCGGGTGGCCATCAGGTGGGACCCGTATAGGTTGACTCCGAGCGGTCATTTGTCGGCGAGCCCCATCTTTCATTGGACTCTCCGAGAGGTAGCCATGAGGGTAGGACCCGTATAGGCTGGTGACTGGTTCGGGTGGCCGTCAGGGTGGAACATGTATAAGCTGATTCGAGCAATCATTTGCGGGCGAGCCCCTATCTTTCAGGGGACTCGCCGAGAGATATACGTCAGGGTAGGACCCGTATAGGTTGGTGAGAACGTGCACAGTACTTGGGGAATATATCAAGTTTTTGACAAAACATAATTAAGTTTGCAAAGAATGGTCTTTTTGTCGCACATTACGTGATTTACATATAATATCACTTCGAGTGAAAAGAGCTTCACTACTCCCTTCGTTGGTTCCTGTTTCGATAGGTGTGGGGGAATAGATGGTTCAGTTGATTGTCTCAATTGGGGTGTCCCCGACCTCCAAGTCTTCTTCCTGATCAAGAATGAACTTATCGAGGTACATGCGTTGCACTAGATCTTTGAGGTGTCTTTTGAGGGCCAAGCATTGCAAGGTAGTGTGCCCGCCGCATGCCATGAAAAGAACAATGTCCTCCTGCTTATGGGAGCTTCGTGACACGCTTGCTCGGCTTGGGAAACATTACCCAGGGTTGGTGCTTGATGATGTAAATAATTTGATCAATCGGTAGCATCAGGAGAGTGAAGGATGAGTCATCCATGGTCTATGTTGCCATCAGGGAAGCATTTCCTGGTCTCTTGCGTGTCGGGGCGTGATGTCCCCTCATCCATATTCATGGGGGTCGACGCTGTGGCTCTCCGAATTCTCATGCGATGAGGCAGTTTGGAGGCACCTTTGGTTTAGTTGAAGCGCAAGTCAGTCAGAACTGGGGGATGCAGATGAGTTTTGGAGGATGGGTCCACCTGGGCTTCCCAACCGCTCAACTCAATGACTCGCTCTTGAGCTTTTCGAAGGGCCTTTATTTGCGTAAGGAGTTGGCGGTTGACTTGCATCACCGCTTCTCGCTCGCGTTCGGCGGTTTCACGGTGAATAGCGGCTAATTCCTGCTCTCGATCCACCAGAGCTCGCTGCTCGTTCAGTTGTCGCCACAGGTCGGTCACTCGCTGCATGAGCTGTCCTCTGGAGAGTGTGGACGTCTCGAGTTTGCCAGCGTTGTTGACGTCATGCTGAGTGATACTCTTGGGTGCCAAAACTTTCTATAACCCTTTTGAAGATGTGAAAGGGTATCAAATGGGGAGATCTTAAGAGTGTAAACTCAAAGCTCTCAACGAAGTACCAAATGCTGTGGGAAATTCTTAGGGATGCTGAGGGAAATTCCTAGGGAATTAATCCACGCACCAAACTTACGGTGATGGGAAAATCAAATCTCAGAAAAACCAGCACAAACACAAGATTTTACATAGAAACCCAATGAAGAGAGAAACCATGAAGAGAGGAGAAAAGATTTCACTATAATCGGTGAACAACTTACATTGGTGATCGCTTAACTTGCTTACGCTAGGGTTTCTGAGTTCTGGAGATCGTCCCCTTCATCGTTAGAAGGTATTATCTATTTTTACTGGTCTTTTATTTACATAAGGCTGCAGAGTCCTAATCTAATCTGAGCGCTAGCCTAACTGCTTATCACAGTGGCAGTTTAGAGTTTAACTTCGTCATTTGAATCGAAAAGGAGGTGTTCATCTTCATTCAGAAGCTTTCGTCGAATTGTGAATGTAGCTAATATGTTCTCTCGCTGTAACCACCAGATTTGGGTGTGGTTTAGTTTTGCAGATAGTGGTGCTTATAACCGACTTTACCTCCTTCTTTATCGGCCCGAATCGTTTGGAGTTTGGAGTTGGAGATTAACTTCAATTTAGGGGTTATGGAAACGGCCACGTGTCACTTGCTTATTTGAGATTGGTTGGACACGTGTCACGATCTCAATGGGTGGGAAATTGACCACTAAAATAACAAAAAATTATTAAAAGGTAAGTTTAATAATTGATCAGCATTTCAAGAGAACCAGGCCCTAAATCTCATTTGGTCTGACAATTTAGTAATAACTGAAAACATGTGATTTGTGACCGGAGATTACCAAACAAACAAATTGCAAGGAAAGAAAAGAAAAGATTTTACAGTTGATCCTTTTGACCAAATAAATAGTAAGAGACTTGTCCATAAACAGGGTTAATCTCACTAATCTGATCCTTGGTATCATCCTTGGGGCCTCCTTCCTCCACAGCCCCCCGCAAGAGACGTACGCGGCGTCAAGGGGAATCCAACTTAAAATAAACTAACAAAAACACTTAAACACTCTCTTAATCATCCCAAAACTCAATGTCAACTCTCTCTCTCTCTCTCTCTCTCTCTCTCTCTCTCTCTCTCTCTCTCATCTGCTCCCCCCTTTCTTTGTGCTCTAATCACTGAGTTCTACAAATACCACCTCCATCTCTCAACCACGCAACTCAACAACTCATCCTCTCATAGCCAAAAACTCTTCCCCGCAAACTCTCTCTCTCTCTCTCTCTCTCTCTCTCTCTCTCTCTCTCTGGCCAATGGACATCACAATGGAAGAAGCTAAGGATGTGGACGCGGCCAAGTTCGATCTCCCTGTGGACTCGGAGCACAGGGCCAAGGCCCTGAAGCTCTTCTCCTTGGCGAAGCCCCACATGCGCACATTCCACCTCTCATGGGCCTCATTCTTCACCTGCTTCGTCTCCACCTTCGCGGCTGCCCCCATGATCCCCATCATCCGCGACAACCTCGGCCTCACCAAGGCCGACATCGGCAATGCAGGGGTGGCCTCCGTCTCCGGCAGCATCTTCTCCCGTCTCGTCATGGGCGCCGCCTGCGACCTGCTGGGGCCCCGCTACGCCTGCGCCTTCCTTGTCATGCTCATCGCCCCCGCCGTCTTCTGCATGTCACTCATCTCCTCCGCGGCCGGCTACATCACGGTGCGGTTCATGATCGGGTTCTCGCTGGCGACGTTCGTGAGCTGCCAGTACTGGATGAGCACCATGTTCAACACCAAGATCATCGGCCTGGCCAACGGGACAGCGGCCGGGTGGGGGAACATGGGCGGAGGGGCCACGCAGCTGCTGATGCCGTTGGTCTACGATTTGATCAGGAAGACGGGGGCCACTCCGTTCACGGCCTGGCGGATCGCCTTCTTCGTTCCTGGCTGTATGCATCTGATCATGGGCCTGCTTGTTCTCATCATGGGCCAGGACTTGCCCGATGGCAACCTCAGCAGCCTGCAGAAACAAGGGGACATGAAGAAAGACAAGTTCTCCAAGGTCAGTAGTACTACTCGATCAGATCAGTCAGTATGTGTTTTTCAAAATGCCAAATTCAATTACAAATCTAAATTAATCATCCTATAATTTCATCCTCAATCAGGTTCTGTGGAATGCTGCGTCCAATTACCGTACATGGATCTTCGTCTTGCTGTACGGATACTGCATGGGCGTCGAGCTTACCACCGACAACGTCATCCACGAGTATTACTACGACCACTTCGACCTCGACCTCAAAACCTCCGGCATCATCGCCGCCTCATTCGGCATGGCCAACATCATCGCCCGACCCTTCGGCGGCTTCGTCTCCGACTTGCTCACCCGCCGCTTCGGCATGCGCGGCCGCCTCTGGAACGTGTGGATCCTGGAGACGTTGGGCGGTGCTTTCTGCGCCTGGCTCGGCCAAGCAAAGTCCCTCCCGGTGTCCATCTTCGCCATGGTCTGCTTCTCCGTCTGCGCCCAGGCCGCCTGCGGGGCCATCTTCGGCGTCATCCCCTTCGTCTCTCGGCGGTCCCTTGGGATCGTCAACGGAATGACAGGAGCCGGAGGCAACTTCGGCGCTGGTCTCACGCAGCTGCTGTTCTTCACGAGCTCAAAGTACTCGGCGGGGACGGGGCTGACCCTGATGGGGATAATGATCATGGCATGCACGATGCCGGTGGCGTTCGTGCATTTCCCTCAGTGGGGGAGCATGTTCTTGCCGCCGTCGAAGAACGCGACGGAGGAGGCTTACTACGCGTCGGAGTGGAGCGAGGAGGAGAAGCAGCAGGGTCTGCATCAGTCCTGCATGAAGTTTGCAGAGAACAGCGTCTCCGAGAGGGGGCGAAGAAGGACCCCGGTCATCGCCTCGGCCCCGACACCGCCCAATGCAACGCCGATGCCCGTTTAAAGACCAATACTTGAGGAAGAAGAAGGCAAAACTGGCTAAACAAACGCTTATAGGGTTCTTACAGTTATTTCTGGTTCTGTGTTTTCACAAGCATATAGAGAGATGTTTCTTTTTCTTTTTCTTTTTCTTTTTTAAATATTTACAGTGAGCTGAGTTTTTTTTCCTTTTTTTTCTTTTTTTACTGCAATGAGAGGTGAAAATAATTGTAAGTTGGACAACTTGGGAAGTAGGAATTCCTTCAGTTGTATGGAACTGCATCTCGGTTATTGCTTGTGAGCTCTGATATAATATAATGAAGGTTGTTTCCATGATTCATTGATTGTAACCAAATAATACACATTTAATAGTATTTTTAATAAATAGTATAATATTTCCACTAATTAAATCAATTATTTTTATTAAAGAAGTTGAACTTTGAAGGAAGCAAGCTCATCTGCATTTGTTTATGTGGTTTGATTGGAACTTCTTCCATGTTAAGATTCATTCAGATGCAGTATATTCTATAAAACAAATTATTATTTTTGCATTATAAATATGTTTACATGATTGTATCGTGACAAGATCAAGCGAGTTGGGAGAGTGATACTCATTTCCAAGGTCTTCGGAAGCTGGCCTTGACTTCATGCGTCCAATTATAGAAAACCTGTCTATTCCATTTATCTAGCTATTTTTCAGCTGAGATGATATTATGTGATTTGAGACTGAATCCACATTTAGACTTCTAACTCCTGTTAACTCTTGCTAATACCTCTAAAGACCCATAAATAGCTTGGGGTTAGAACATGGGGTACTTTAGATATGTTTAAGAAACGCATTCAATTACTAGGTTGTCTCCTCTTTGTCCCCATGAGTCAGCAGAACACCTCCCCCCGGTTAGAGTTGACAAATTTTCCTCTCCCTTCCAAAATACATAACTCTACACCCTTACCCCTTACTCTCTTTCAAATAATTATGATGCAATCATTTACCTACTTTCATTCTTAACTCCTCTTTCAAAATCTTATAACTCTTAACATTCTTTACTCCCCTAACCAAACAAGGCGTATGGGTTTTTACTCGAACGATCTAAGCAAGTTCATCGTCCTCACGCTGACCGGTGAACATGAAATAAAAAAGGAAAGAAAGAAATAAAAAGAGAAAAAAAAAAGGATAACAAGAAAAACAATAACATTCCCTAAAAAAAAATATAATATTTATTACAATGGTAGTTATTGGAGATATGAGGCTCATGTCTAATAGATTTGCATCTTTACAGGAATACATTAATTTCAAACTCGTGCATATTTCTGATTTGAATTCTTGGAAAGACATCTGATAAAATTTATACATTTCATACTTGAAAATTTATGATATTCTAGTCTCTTCACATCTGATGAAATTGGAATGAGACAAAGGAAAAAAAATTGTGATATTGTTTGAGAGACATCTGACAAAATTGGAATGACACAAGAAAAAGTAATGTATTGCTGAACTAATTCGCATCCTTATCTTGCAGACTTGCAGTCTCCCAGTGTTCCTATGTTCAGGAGAGAGAGCCGTACTGCTTCCTGTATATCTGTAGGTACTACAGTATAGCATCACTTGGGACATTTCTTTTAATAAGATTTTTTTCCCCTAGTTAGACTGCATCCTTAAAACCAGTAAAACTTACCCATAAAGTAAAAGTAAAAGCAAAAGAAAAGAAAATGAGGCGCTCATTTCGTTTATATAAGTAGACCTTTTCACTATTAAGATTGTATTATTGCAATGGTCAAACTTCTACAGTCACTTGTGCAGCAACGACATACTTATTTCTTTCACATAATAGTCCCCTATTATCTCCCTTGCTAGCCAAATGCCAGAATGTAAGCATGACTTGAACTCTACACCTTTTGCACGCCTGTGGTGGAGATTTTTTGTCGTGAGCGATCAGACGGTCGATTCGCATCACAAGTGAGAGTAGGGAAGTGAGGAATGTGTGAATAAAAATAATACACAGCACAGAAAATGAGAGAGACGCAAGAATATGTGAAAACCCACATCAGGGAAAACTACGGAGAGGAGGAGAAGAATCCACTATCATCCACTTGTTTCAAGATTTATCGAGATTGTATGTCAAAGTTTTAGTGCTGGGCTTTTCTTGTAAAAAGGGGAGAGAGGGGGGGGTGGGGGGGGGGGGTGGGGAGCCCCTTCTCATTGAAGGAGAAGGTCTATACATACTTGATCTATTCCGTGTGTATAGGGGTGGATGGTACAGGCGTGATCCTCGTATCGTATGATCTGCATGGGTAGATTTGTTGTAATGGTCATGACTTCTGGCGCTTGATTGTTGAGATTGCATGAAGAGAAATCCGCCTATATCCATAACTACTCAGGTTGGAGGATGTTTCACGTTATGAACGAGGAGGCAGATTAAATTGCGTAACCGAAGGCGGAGATCAAGTATGATCTGTTGTCAAGATGTAACTGAAGGCAAAAATTAGGGATGATCTATTTTCGAAGTTGACTTGTGTGGATCTGAAGTCTCTGGAATGGGGTGAGCTCCGGGATGGCTGAGAGCATGGAAGCGTCATCGAGGAGAAGAGCGGCTTCTGAAACGGCTTCGGAGTGATGGAGGCTTCTGGTTGCCAGAACATGTGTCATCATCCTGTGCGGGTCAAATTTTGACCACTATAGATGCCCCCCACTCTTCCGCTTGTTAAAGCCTGTGGAAGAGAAGTCGAGGGAGTGGAGTTGGTGAGAGATTCTTTGGTGCCTCAAGCACGTGTTGATACTCATGGGCAAGAAAAGATCTGAATCATTAATATGGATTCTTCTGGATTGCCTTGGAGATCGTGTTGCTAGCTGACAGTTGGCACGCCGATCAATTTGGTTCCTTGAAATTTATAAGTGGCGTCCCTTCGGATCCTGCTGGTGCCATGATGACAGAGATTGTAGGGAGCGTCGGTTGATATTATGCCTTTTCGGTTCACCAAAAATCTCGAGATGTGGACCGATTTTTCGGGGAGTGAGAATTTCAAACTGAAGACGGTTTGGCTCGTCCTCCATCTATTAAATAGGCTGGATCCTTCAGGTAAAAGTAGCCTCCCCTCTGAGAAATCTATCTTTGAATTCCTCCTCTGTTGTCTTGCTGAGTCGCCATGTATCATTTTCTCCTCTTCATCAGATGGAGAAAGGAAAGGTGAAAAGGATGGTGATTGAATCCTGATTGTTTGGGAGTCTGATGGGCGCAATATGTCAACCTTTGTGATGAGCCTGTCATAATATATTAGCCATTGTGACAGGGCTCCGCCGTCGGGGTCGGTTGCTTGGTGGCGCGTCTCATGTAGGACGTGCGAGGAAGTAAGAGAGAGCTCTTCGATCGGGTGTGATGGAGAATTGCTTCTCACCCCGGACTGATCCTCTTCCTCAGAACACCAAAGTGGAGAAATGTTGCTTTCTCCTTCTGGGGTATTTTGTCGGACTCCATCTGGTCGGACGTTACTGCCTTACTCATAAAGGGCTTCTTGGGGACATCGCGGTGAGCGGTGTTGGTCTGGTTGCCTTGAAGGCGTGTGAGCTGCTGTCAAGACTTATGCTCACCTGCTCAGAACCATGATGGTTGACTGCTTCTGAGAGATCTCCGATAAACAAATCTTCGTTGCTCTTGTGTCGGGGTGACAAAATAAGTTTTTAAATCTCCTGTATTTATTTCAAAAATAAACACAGAGATGTAAATGATTTCATGTATTCTATTTGTCAGATGTAACGACATAATGAAATTTAATGAAAAATAGGTGCATGTATTTTGTAATAAAATAATTTAGTCATATTTAAATCTTACCTGGTTTATATTGTGGAATGATCATACTCCTTCAGAGGCCAAATTTCTGGATGGCAAGAATGTGATGTCTGTTTTACCGTCTCTGGATGGTATCTCCATCTCCGAGCATACATGCGTGATTTCCGCGTGAAATGAGGATTTCAGTTGCGGAGATGGACTGGGCCGTCTGCTTTGTCACCCGAGGGGGCGAGTTGAAGGAAACCCGGAGGCAGATGTTCATGTTCACCATTCTTGAGTGGGGACCTCCCATCTCGGAACCCACAAGTAAAGGATTCTGATTTAGGGGAGCCCTCAGCTACAGAGCTGGGTAGGTAGTAGCTCAATTAGGGATAAACCTTCCGGGGGGGCAGTTGCTCAATTGAGGATAAACCTTTAGAATCCAGAGATAGGTATTTGCACTATGATTATCAAGCAGGGGCTTCCTTCCTCGGAACACAGACGAACTGATAGTAGCCCAATCGAGGATAAATCTTTCGGACGTTAGTTGCCCGATTGAAGATGAGCCTGGCAGTTTCCCGGTTGGGGATAAACCTTCTGGACAGTAGTTATCCAACCAGGAATGAGCCTTAAAGGCGGCAGTTGCTTGCTTGGGGATGAGCCTTTCGGGGGGCAGTTTCCCAATCAGGGATGAGCCAGAGATGCCAGTTGCCTGATTAGGGATGAGCCTTCCGAAGGGCAATTGCCCAATCAAAGACGAGGCAGAGAGTGCCCGGAGGCAGATGATTGTGTAATCATTCTCAAGTGAGGGCTTCTCCTTTGGAACATACAGATGAAGGTCTTCGAGTGAGGGGACCCTCAGCTATAGAGTTGGACTGACAATTGCCTATTTAGGGAGCCAGGGAGGTTCCGAAGACGAATGCTTGTACTCTCGTTCTCGAGTAGGGACTTCCCTCCTCAGAACACATAAGTGGAGATCTTCGAGAAGAGGCACTCGTGAGTAGCCGCATGGGAGTGGGTGAGCAGATTAGCAAATCATGCAAAGGATGTAAGGAGTCAGGAGTCAGATGTTGATGCCGTAAATCTCAAGTGGGGGAATCCCTCCTCAGACATGCAACCACAATAACCCGGAGAGAAGAGCCCGTAGGCTGGCCGAATCAGCGCCGATGAGTAGGTTCCACGGATCCTGAGAAGGATGTTGGGAAACCATTAGAAATCAGAATGTATTTTTATTGAATGATCAATAAAAATACATGAACGAGATACAGGGAGTATTATCTGTTGGAGGAACTTCTTTGTTTTTATTTGTAGGGCTGGTGTTGGTCAACCGCTCGGTAATGAGTGGCCATGTGTTGAGGTCGAGCCGAAGACGGAGTCTACTGTTGTCTTTATGTCTCGAAGGAAGCTCCAATGTAAGGACGTATTCCCGAAGATGTCCTTACTAGACAAGACCTTCGAGATACTTATGGAGGGACAGGCAGTGGGAGGTCCGGTGTCCCTTGCAGTCATGGAAGGAGCAGTAGTCTTTCGCTCCAGGATAAGCATGATCGTGTGGCTTTGCTTCCGGACGCTTCACCGGGTTGACCCTTGATGACTTCGAAAATGTCCTGAATCGAAAGCTTCAGCGAAGTAAAGTTGTCGTCCACCCGGCATGTTCGAAGTGGACTCTACCAGTGGCCCAAGAATGGTTGCTTCTTGAAAGCACCACGCATGCGACCCTAGTTGTCGATGGAGGGGTCTCCGTATTGCGGCTTTGATTTTGCTCCGTCGTCATCGCGATTGAAAGACTTGTTGGCGAAGCTTTTCACTGCTTCCTCAACTGGATGTACGGTTGGGCTTGGTACAGGACCTCGCTCCAACGGGTGATGTTGTACTTCACCATATGATTGTACAGCGAGTAGGTGACCCGTAGCCTGTTGATGAACGCAAGAGTAGAGGCGTCATCACTGCAGTTGTGTACTTTAACTAGTTGATTCTAAAAATAGCTAATGTACACCTTGAGGCTATCGAAGGGTCTCATCTTGATAGAGAGGAGATGATGGTTGTTCTGCTTGAACTCATGGCGAGAGGAGTACTAAGAGAGAAACAACTTGGTAAGATCCTCGAAGCTAGGAATTGATCTTGGCGGAAGAGAGTAAAACCAACCAGAGGCTACTCCTTTCAAGCTGGAGGGAAAGATCTGGCATAAGATGGAATAGTTTCTAGCATGGATCATCATCTTGTCCTGATACTGGCAGAGAGGTAGGACCAGGTCGCTCTGACAGGAGTAGCAATCAAAAGTTAGAATCGTGAACTTCTTGAGAAATTCATATTCCAATATGACCTTGGAGAAAGGGGAGTTGGATGCAACCGTGGTGATGCTCTGAGTCTGCTGTGATGCGATATTCTTGCTTCTTCGACTCGCTTTTGTACAAGCTTGTTGAGATCTTGGATACGGACGAACCCCTCTACCTTTCTCCGAGAGTGATCGTGCTGATCTCTTATGCGAGGACGAGATGAACTTAAGCCGCCATCAGATTGTTCCGATGGAGTTGAGGAGGCTGACCTGCGTCACCTCCGATTATGGGAGTGCTCGTCGCTTTGGGCTTCATAGCAGTGGGCTTTTCTGGCGATGGAGGCGGCCTTTGGGTGTTTTGGAGGGTGGTGATCTGGGTGAGGAGTTGGCCGTTTAGATGCTTCAATTCCTCCCATTCACGGGCCGTGTTTTCTTAATCATGTGTCGCTTGTTCCAGCTTACGATCGAATAGGGCCTGCTGCTTCATCATCTCCTCCTTATCAGCGAACATTTGGAGGAGTTGGCTTTCGTACGTTGTTGGCTAAAACATTTGGAAATATTTTTGGCTGCCCCTTGTGAAGGTGCAGAGACGATCTTTTCTATGATGAGGCTGAGGCTGCTCGGGGGGATGATGCCCCCAGCGGTGGCAATGAATTTACCTTTGGAGGTGGTCCCATCACCGGTGGCCAGCTGATTCTTCAGGGTCATGGCTCATTAGATAGGCTTTTTGAGGATGGGTTTGGTAGGGGAGAGATCTGAGTGTTTGGACTTAGATCTCAATAAAGCACTAATTTATTGTGGAGATTTTTTACCGCGAGCGATCGAACGGTCGATCCACACCACAAGCGAGAGTAGGAAAGTGGGGCATGTGTGAATAAAAATAATACACAGCATAAAAAAGGACACACAAGATTTTACGTGAAAACCCAAATCAGGAAAAACCATGAAGAGGAGGAGAAGAATCAGAATTTACAGAGATTGTATGTCAGAGTCTTAGTGCTGGACTTTTCTTGTAAAAAAGAAAGAGAGCCACATTTCTCACTGGAGGAGAAAGTCTATTTATACTTGATCTATTCTGCATGCATGAGGGCGAATGGTATGGGCGTGATCCTCATAACTGTATGATCTTCATGAGTAGATTTGTTGTAGCGGCCGTGATTTCTGACGCTTGGTTGTTGGGATTGCATGCAGAGAAATCCGCCTATGTCCATAACTGCGCAGGCTGAAGGACGTTCCACAGTTTGAACGTAGAGGAAGATCAGGCTGCGTAACCAAAAGTGGAGATTAGGGATGATTTATTGTCATGATGTAACTGAAGGCGAAGATCAAGAATGATCTGTTGCCAAAGTCGTCTTATCCGGAGCTGAAGTCTTCGGAATGTGGAAAGCTCAGGGATGACCGAGAGCATTGGAGTTGCCGGAATGAAAACGTGCTCGGAGAGAAGAGCGACTACTGGAATGACTCCGGAGTGACAGAGGCTCCTGGCTGTTAGGACAAGTATCATTACCTTGTGAGGGTCAAATTTTGACCATTACAACGACCACAAGAGATTACTAGTTTATTGCATAGCCACCCTCACGAAACGGGCAAAAGACATTGAAAGCTAACTCTATCATATTCTTTGGTCAATCAAATTGCTGGTAACCACAATGGCTGATGCAATCTCAACATTTAAGATCTATGCGGTCCCTGTCTATTGAAACTGAGCTGTTGCTAGAACTGATCAAGACAAATCCCTACCCATATATATAGGTCGCCTTATAATAAGCAAAGTAGATCAGAAGGTATCCTCAAATTGACAAGTGCTCCCCCCCTTCAAGATAGCTTTCAAAGGGCGATCACATACCAAAGCCCATTGAGGTTCTCTCCTCGGTAGGTACATGTAAAATATCCAAGGACAGAAACAAAGGAGCATGAAATAATTTTCTGTCCTCATCAATATCTGCTTAGAGCAGTGATGATGGGCTTATTTTAAGGAAAATATGTCAGTATGACACGATCAGACGAAAACTTTGGAGGTTAATTATATGAGCTGATCTCATAGCATTAGAATAGGAAGAAAGGTCATGCCAAAGGGTCTTGGGATCAATAATGCTCTGCAAAGGTTTGAAGATAGAGAAATGATGGTTGATATGGGGCTGGCTTACCCACACTTGCTTTCCAATTAGAGGAAGTTGGTATTAGACAGAAGTTGACCTGAAAGAGTCATATGGACAGCTGACTGTGGAAAAGGACTATTGTAAGCTCTGAAAATATCTCTCCAGAGATGAAAGGTATTCAAGAAATTTGAGGATCAAACCTTTACAAAAGAAGAAAGACAAGCAGCTGGAATCTGATGAACGTAAATTTGGCAGAAGAAACTGAGTTTATGGAGGTCATCTGCTGTTTATACTAGACTTGGACACTTCATAATTCGTTGTGTGGGGTCAAAAAATCCCCATGTATCCATTAACAAAGGAGGTACACAAATTTGAAAGTAGCAAGAAATGTACTGATGAAACTATAGTTAGAATCAAAGGACTTTGTCCATTTAAGATTCTGCAATAATTAGTAAATTCTAAGACAATGTGACTAATATAATAATATGTTTGTGTGCTTGATTGTTGGATAAGATCCCCATAATGCTGTAAACAGAAGCAGCTTACAACCCTATGGTTTTCTAGTCAATCATAGAGGATTTTCTAAAGTTAGGAGAAACTCTCTTATTCATTTGGGAATAGATTTGACGCGTAGAGGATCTTTTTAAAGTTAGGAGGAACTCTCTTATTCAGGAATAGATTTGACTTATAACTAGATCAGTTCTAACAAAATGAAGCAAGCTGACACTAGGATGCTGATAGTTTATATTTGCAATGTGACAGTGCTCTCTAGAATGATCATTGCAAGGATCTTGGAAAAATAGGCATGTATAGCTGAAATTGTCTGTTCCGGTGTCAATTGAAAATGTCACAAAATTATCAAAGCAAGCCTTAGAGGTATACTCTGTATATAGTTATTCATAAATCTTGACAGAATAAGTTTATTTATAGTAGACATAGAATACAGTGGGAGAAAGGAAAGAAATAAATAGAAAGGTACAGATGCTACACAAATGAAATGACATGTGCGCCTGATGATGCCTTAATTTCATCAAAAGAACTAATGAATGTATAATTTTATTTTGTTGAAGTTGCGTCACTGATGTTTAATATTCAAATTCTGTTCAAGGTTCAAGGAGCTGGATCCACGTAGCAAGAATCCTCTTTATCCTAAACAGGGGCGGAACTAGAAAATTTTTTTGGGGTAGGCTGCAATCTTTTATAGCATATGCTGACGAATTATATGAATTTTTCAAAATAATAAAACAATGTTCTCCACTAAATCAGAGGCGGAATCAGGACTAAATTTGCCAGAAGAATATCAAAATAAAAGCAAGTCTAAGCCAATATATGAAAAAGAATTAAAATAAAAAGGAGTTTAAGGCAATATATGAACCCGGTCCAGCCAACTAATGGGTCCGCCCCTGATCCTAAACTTGCAAGTTATCCACGACTACAGTAAAGAGAATAGGACATATTGACGTGCACTGATACAAGCCTACAGTGATTGGGTTTGGACCTCTCTCTTCAATTACTTCATACTAGTCATTGCTCCATGTACTTAATCACATAAACCTAACTACTTGAAAATGTCTCTTTTCTGAACCCACCATGTAATCTCCAATTCTTCTCAAGCTAGTTACTACTCCATTATACATAGATTAACACATATCATTATAACTGCTAAACACTTCTTTTCTTTCTTAATCAGCTGCATAATATAATTATACACACTTCTTTCCTTTCTAAGCCGCCACAAAATCATACTCTTTCTGAATCAATGAAAACATATACAAATCTCTTTTATTCTTTGAGCCTTTCAATTTTCATTGAAGCAGTAGCCTCGCTGCAAATCTTCCTAGCATAAAACCAAAATGATTTTCCAAAACAATCGTTTATTTTCTTGGTCTTGTGAATTACTCTCTGGAAAGTTTCACCATATTGCTTATAAGGTCGACTTTGGAACAGCTTGAAGAACTTTGTAAGGAAGCTTCATGTTCTGTATAAGTTGATTAAACTTGGTCATCCTAGCCCATTATCTTGCAAACATTTACAAGCTTCCATAGGGATGTCATTAGGTCCTACAAATCTTCTTTTTTTTCACTTTCTTAAAGCATCCTCTGATTTACTGAGAACTAATATTTTGACAACACTGATAGTTTGCATTTTGCAATATGGATTGGTTCGTCTGTTACATGGACCGACACAACACAAGTACAACACAACACGGACACATGATAAATCCTTAAAAAAAAAACACAAAACTAGGGATGGCTAACGGGACGAATCGGGTTAATTTGTCCCGTTAGCTAACGAATCCGTTACGAGACGGGTTGAACCCGTCTCGTAACGAATCCAAACGAGACGAATCAAGTAATTGGGATAACGAATCGGGTCTCTGACCCGATTCGTTACCCGGATTCGCCGAGACGGGTCCAACCCATCTCGGATTTTATTATTATTTTATTTTTAAAAATTTCAAATTTATCACAATTAGGAATTTTTTGACCTGTTGAGGGCTAAAAAAAAAAATAATAAATAGGGATTTAAAACTATTTTTTCCATCTCACATATATAATAATATAGGACTTTAAACAATAGAAAAATAAAGAGGAGGGGTCGAGGAAAATTTTTCCCGACCTGATTCGTCCTGTGATTCGTCACGGGACGAATCTGACCGGTCCCGTTTAAACGGGACGGGTCAATTCGGGTTGACCCGCCCCTTAACGGGGCGGGTCCGGGTTGACCCACAACCCGCCCTGTGCGACTCAAACGGGTCGCACAGAGCGGGGCGGGACGGGGCGAAGTGGATCGACCCGCCCCATTAGCCATCCCTACACAAAACATCCTCAACGGCAATGACATAGCAAAAAAGTGTCGTGTCTGACATGACACAGCTTCACAGTATAACTGTCGGTGCTTCCTAGACTGGATCATTTGATTCAACTTCAAGTTCTCCGATATAATTCTCAATAACAACTACGAATAACTCATCCACCTTTTTTTAATTACTTTTCCTTTGCTAGAACTCTTTGAGCTTTTCTTTTCATAGGAACAACTCTTCAATCTTCACCCTCTATACATTTAATGGGACTGGCTCTTTTTTCCCCCTTGTGTGGTGCCTAACTACCAATACAAATAGATCTGTAGCTATATCTAGCCTACTTGTAATTGTATTACTCAGGACAAGACAAAAGACCTGCTTCAGAAAAATCCCGAAGTGGCTCAGCTCAATCGCAATACAATTTGTTGAATGGAACTCAAAATCTGTTAGAATTTCACCATAGAGTAGACCTCTGTATCTTACCATCTTTTCATGACAAAAATCTGGTGATTTACATATAATCCTTTGAAAAATTGTAAAATGAAGCAATGATACAAGTCACTTCTATCAATTCTACCAGCTTGGCAACCTGAGGTCTAATTCATCAATAAAATATTGAATGTTGCATATTCTTGCCGCCGTCAAAGAACGTGACAGAGGAGGCTTACTACGCGTCGAAGTGGAGCGAGGATGAGAAGCAGCAGAGCCTGCATCAGTCCTGCTTGAAGTTTGCAGAGACCAGAGTCTCCGAGAGAGGGCGAAGGGCGCCGGTCATCGCTTCGAATGACCCGTCACTGCCCAATGCAATGCCGATGCACGTTTAGAGAGATGGTGAGCCACTAATAAGACTGAGAATGGATATGGAGCTAGACTTGAAAGAGGAGCAATGGCAAGGAGCGTGCATGTGACTTGTGAGAGCAAGCAGCTGGAGACTGGTACTGTATCGTAAAATTTGATCAAGTAAACAATTGGGTATTCTCAGTCTCTTGACAGTTGAGAGTTCTCAACAAATAAGCTTGTTTGTATTTTGTACTGATGAGGGTACAATGTACGTATTACATATGGTGGACTGAACGAAAATATGGTGTCTCGACAAAATATCTTCTTTTGATTGCTAGCTCTCTATGTAAGCTAGGTTTATGGTGTCTTAACAAATCATTACAGGAAAAAAAAAAAAAAAGGGTTTTTAGTCATATTCCCGAAATGTTTTTCTGGAAAGTTTACGGTAGATTTTTGGCGGAAGGGGGCAAAAAAAAAATTCAAAATAGTTTCTAAGCATAACATCAAAAATTCATGGTAGTTTCTTTTAATTTACCCAAACGAAATAATAGTAGAAATAGCGATAAAATCATAATTTCATCATAATTTCGCGTGTTAGATTAAAGTGTATGAATCAGCTCTGTCACACTATTTGAAAACCAACTCTGGAACAGCTTGAGGTCAATCCGCCCCTTCCCTCCTACATTCTTAAAATTTCGAACATTTAAGCAATCAAGAGCCAGTTAGCCACAATCTTTGGAATTATTCTAGTGTCACGATCAAGTACTTAACCACCAACAATGTTGGCTTGTTTGTGTCAAACTGACCACCTCTCTCACTCAGCAATTAGTGTGTGTTTCCTCAAAAGATTGGGACTCAAATCATTTCATATTCTTTCTTCTGGCCCTTGAAATTTTTGTAAAGTTCTTTTCTAGAGTTTTTTCCTGTATTAGTTTAAAGATGGCTGACTGAAACAAGAACTAGAGATACATTGTTGTTGCATAGATTAGTGACTGAGATATGCTTTAAATGACCTTTTGAAAGATTCAACTTCTTGAAGATTTTGGATCAGTCTCTCTTAATCTTTCTTGCCTCTTATAATATAAGGGAAGTTTGATAAGGCTTTGTCTTGATCAGCTCGGCTACTCAGCAGTTTAGATATCGACGAGGAGGTTGTTAATTTCATTATAATTCTCGTTGTTATTCATATATATATTTTAAAAATAAAAATCAAAGCGGTCTGGGTGAGTCGCAAGCAATTTTTATTTTCCCCTCAGGATAAGTATAACTTGAATTTTCAAGAACAACTGAAAGTCAAATAGGAGCAGAAGTCTATTTAAAGTGATCAATAAATAGTTTGTGGAGAATGAATGACAAAATGAATCTTTAAAATGAATCTTGTTGGTGTTGAATAATGCATGGATTAATTTTTGATTCCAGCTTGAATTATGAAAGGTCTCAAGTTCCGGACTACATGCCATAACCACATTCTAAAACATCACATGCATGAAAATAACAGAGTAAACATGAGAAAAGAGAACTCTTTTTTAGATGATAATAAGATGAAGTAAACTAGTGCAAAGTTCCAACAGATTATACTACCACATAAACTTCATAATTAAAGATTTAAAAAAGAAAAAAACCTCCACCACATGAAGCTAGAAAGCTGACCTACAGATAGCTAACCATCAAAGTTCCCAAGGAAACTACCACAAAGAGGATATGCAAGCATGAAGCATCCAGTTCACCTTCTCTGGACTGGTTTGTAGAGCACCACTGTGACGTACTTTGAACGGTAGCGGTGTGTGATCCCCAGAGCTACGACTGACCTCGAGCTCTCTCTGTTCTCGATATAGAGGTGATTCAGAGTCACGTTCTGAGGCATCGGGAGGCTGCTCAAACCATCTCTGCCGGGGGTAAAGCCCAGCGCGGTATGCTGCAGGTGAGGTGGCACAAATGGGGGATCCCGAGTTTCTTCTTCAATGGTTAGGATGGGATTGTTATAGCTCGAATTGGGAGATCTTGGGACTTCAAAGCCCGCCACGCTAATTTCTTCCTGCATCAATATGTATTTATTTTCTGAGAAACACAAAGCACAACTTTGCTTGCATAACTACAATACTCCCAAAAGAAAAACGGTTACATGTTCTCCTCCACTTGGGCCATCCATTGTATCTACACTTGCTGGGCGCAACCATCAATAGATGGACATCAAGCAGAGCAGTAAGCCTAAGAAAAGGGATAAAACATGAGACATTCGGTGATTCCAAAAGAAATAGGCAATGCATATATTGCAGTTAAATACATAGAAATAGGAACTGAGACCAAAGCATCAAAGCAAATTTATAGCTATCAGTTGTTCTATCCTCCACATTTCAGGGGGAAAAGAACTTGCCTCTCAACAATAAGAAGCTCTAAATCAATATGAATGTAAAATCTGTACGGCATGGCAATGAGCAATTAGGAGAAAACAATAAATACATCAAGATAAATTTATTTTTCCAGCATTACACCATTCAGTATGTACATGGTTGGAATCTCAAACTGGGCTCTCAAATAGAACCAGTAAGCATGTGGGAAAATAAGAAATCGCTCGTTAGTGATGGAATGTCATTGAAATTTCTTTAGTGATAAAGCATTCGGTCGCATACTAATTCAAGTTTTGGAGGTCAGAGACTATTAGACGAGCACTATATGCTTATAACTATTTTTGCAATGCATACAGATAAATAGCAAGAGAGCATCAGGCTTGGCAATCTATGTAAGAGAGAGCTTTTTAATTGATTTCATCTTTAAATGCACAAACATATTTTGTCGGATTACTATTTTAGTTATGTCAACCCAAACTGAACTCCATAAAAGATGACTAGATATCATTATGACAAACAAGATTGTCTTCCAATAAATTCTTGAGATAATTTAAACCTCGTTCTTCTGACGTATATATGCCATCCTTGTGTAAACAGTAACTAAATGTAATGAAGAATATATCACTTACAGAAGAGCAAGTTCTGGACTTGCAAATCTGGTCTTGGATATGGGGAGCATTTTTCCTATTGAAATTGACTCATTCAAGTGAGGTATTAGTATTAACACCATTCTTTAGGAGAGAATGGTCCTAGCTTATTTTGGTTTTCAATAGTTACACAAAAGTTGCTCAACGCATCAAAAGCCAACTTAGAATAAACGTAAAGCATCGCTATATTAGCTACAAGAAGGCAGCTTTATAAGCAAGAGAGCTAAAAAGCATTACAGAATCACATACTACAATTTATGGATCTGTCCAGTAATTAACACAAACTAACTAATTACCATCCCCAGACTAAGAACCAAAAGCAGCATCCGCCAAAAGAAGGGGAGTGATATCAAGTGGTTGGCAGACAAAGTAAAGAATGTCTTTCTGCATAGCCAAGCGAAAATAAATAAATAAATGTGTGTGATCTAAAATGTCAAGAAAATACAATAAAAAGGTTTCAAAATGGAAAATGAAGACACATTTCTTTTGATAAGCAAGCACAGATGACGAGTTGCATAAGAAGAGAGGACCAAAAGTTAACAAGTATCCTAAGAGGGTGCTAAATCTTGCCAAAGTTTTTGGACAAGGAAGAATGTGGCTGAAACATAGCAATTATCGTTGCAATTAAATAATGAGAGGAAACTAGATGAAAATCATAGACAAGAAAGACACTAATGGAACAAATCACAAATTGAAATGTTAAAGCTTTTCAGAATTAATCCCTAAAATAAAGAATTGCCTTATATAGAGGAAGTCATAAAGATATAAATATAGAAAACCTGATGAGGGCATCACGTCGTTGAGACGACTGTTTGATCTAGTCTATCTAGAAGATGATGTGTTGCCTTCCTTTGGTTTTAACTATTTTTATTTTTAGTCTAAATTGCTAAATTTAGTGGTGTTTTTATTTTATGTGAAAGTTTAGTACCACATCGATTATTTCTTAAAAGTGCATTTTTATAAAGCCTACAAATAAGCCCTCAAGACTTCTCTTTAGATTATTATTGAATGATTGAAATTACAAACTTTTAGTTAAAAATTCTTGATATTATTATTTTGAGTTTTGAATGTGAAATTCGTGGTGCAAGGAGTGTAAAACACAAAACTCTATCCAAACTCCCAATTCTTTTTTTTTAAACCCTAGTTTTCAATTTTTAGTTTGAAGGTGATTGTTCATTTATTTTATATTAATTTTGGTATCAGAGCTATTGATTTTCAATCCCCTTCAAATCTTTTCCTTCTCCCAAAAACCTAGATCAACCCTAGATCCGTTCTTGAAAGAAAATTTAAAATCCCTCTTCCTTTTTTTAAAGTTTAGATTTTGAAAAAAAAATCAAAAGAGAGAAGAAAAACAAAAAGGAAAAAGAAAAGAAAACTGCATTGTTCATCTTCCAGAATCCTAACCCCCCTCAACCTTACCCTCGTCGCTGCTTTCCCGCCAACACAGGCACCGCCAGCGAGTCCTCCCACTGCCGACGCCGCCGCAACACCGCCACCAATCTCCTCCTCCCTCGCCGACGTCACCGACTCCGCCAGATTATCGACTACATCGTCATCATCGATCTCCTCTTTCCTCTTCCTGCCTCTGCCGATGACATCGACGCCACTAGATCCTCGACTGCATCACCAAGTCTCGCCACGATGTCGCCGCCTTCGACTACATCACCGACTGCAGATCCTCGACTGTAACACTGGCGCCGATCTCCTCTTTCCTCTTCCTCCCTCTACTGACGTCGTTGACGCCGCCTTGATCCGTTGCCTTGACATCAGCACCCAGATCTGCCCAACCTCGCCAGCCTGCCACCACATTCCGCCACCATCCTCTCATCGTCACTCAGATCGTGTTGATTTCGTGTTTAACTCGTCAAAGCCGTGAAGAGACCCGACCTGCCATCAATTTCAGCTCGGACCCAGATCCAAGTAACGTCGACCCGACCCGCCTACGACTCGGATCCAACCTGCCCAAAGCCGACAGAGCCAAGGCTGACGCCATTGGCTCTGAGCTGACGTCATTGGCTCACCTGAGCCGACCCGAGCTGCCAACTCAAGCCAAGCCGACCTGAGTCGCGGTTCATACCCGAGCCGACCCGAGTCGCGGCTCAGACCTGAGCCAACCCTGAGCAGCTCAACTTAGACCGAGTTGATTCAATGAGTTGACTCGGCCTGGGCTCAGCTTGAGCTTAGTATGCCCCGGCTGCAACTCGGTTCAGTTATTCTGGAGGTCATTCTGAGCTCGTTTCAAGCCCGAATCGAGCCATTTTTAAAGCAATGGAGATCAGAACTATGCGTCGACAACCTTCATATCCGGTTCGAGCTTCGATCGCCTACCAGGTAATTGTTGAATTTTCTATTCAGTTGTTTCTTTTTCTTAATTAGATAGTTAGTTCTGAATCTATCGCAAGATAGAATCTATTGACTGCTGCCCACAAAAAGTGAGTTTGTGCGAACTTGACCTTGAGTAGAAAACAAAATTGATATTGATTGTGCAACTCAATTTACTTGAATCAATGATCACTTGAATTGATTTGAAAGTTTATTGTGTTAGCACGTGTAGTTTAATCATTGTCCCAATATTACATTTTCTTAATCATATATTAATCAATAAAGCTTAAAATTGGTATTATTTATCATTAATTTGATCTCTAATTCTTCTCATGTTAGCATCCAACTCATCTTAGGGTAGTTTGCATTTAGAATTAGCTAGGAATTTGCATACCAAGTAAAAGTAGGAGAACTTTTCAGCAGGAGAAACGTCTTCACCAATGGACCCTAGCCTTAAGGATACACTTAACACACTCATTGCTAGGATAAACAAATGAACCGACAACTGTAATAGTTTAAAAATCAAGCTAATGTCAATTGCAAGAATTTAGCCGACGACTTGATAGGCTAGAAACCAATCAAAGGAGAACCACAGGCTCCTTAAAAGAGAACGAGTCCTGAGCTAAAAGTAGGTCACCCCGGCATAGGTAAGCTTAACCCCACGACACTGAGGACACGGATGCCCGGTATATCAAAAGTGTAAAAGTAGACGCCGCTTCCTTCGACAGACGTTTATACCCTTATGCTTATATAAATTAGCAGCTAGCTATGGACCGCTACTTTCGCTGGTGTGACTTGTCCGAGTCTAGAAAAATACGATTTGCTATGATGAAACTAACTGGACAATCCGGAAAATATTAAGAGAATCTTGAAAGGATTATGAGGTATAGAAGGATGAACCAGTTGAGACTTGGGAGGGCATGAAAGAGAAGCGTAGATTGAAATATGTTCCGACTTCCCTCAGTCAGCAATTACTGAACAAGTGAAATATGTTAACTCAAGGAGACAAGTCGGCCACTGACTACATCACAAAGTTTGATAAAAACTTGAATCGGTGCGGTGCAATCGAGTTTGAGTCTCTCGAACATACCCTATCTAGATTTAGGTCAGGTCTTAAGATGATTACAGCCGAGAGCTCATAGCTTGAAGCATCACGACTCTAGAGCATGCATATCAACTGATCACCGATTTAGATGAATTTAAAGAAATCTAATTCCACCGATCTGATTTTAGGGATAGCTTTAAGACAACAACCACTAGCAAGCCTAACTATAACATATCATTTTCTGCCTCAAGCAAATCTGCCTCCAGTTCTTCAGGTGTCAAACCAGCAGATTCTTCTAGTGTAAAACTGTAGCACCCCGTTACCGCGATACGTACCCAGATACGTGTCCTGATTTTTTGACCGTATTGTTTCAATTTTCTTCCAGTAGTTGTTTTTTAGTTGTGATTGCTTATGTTATTTGGTATCGGATCTGGATTCTCAGTCTTAGAATCAGCCTTGACATGGACTGGGAACCCGATACTAGCGTACTGCCTGATTTGACCTTTCCGGTAGTCTGATTTAATCGATTTCAGTTTCAAACATCGTTTTTCAATATTTTAGATTTTTCATTATTTTCTGAAATTTTCAGAATTATTCTGCAAAATCTTCAAAACCGGTGTTGATCGGCATCGCTGACCAATTCTCGAATTTTTAGTTTTCAAATGGAGTTGAATTTTTAAAAACGGCTTTCACATTACTTCTTAAAATCTCATTTCTATCCAAATATATTTTTGGAGATTTTTCTAAATTTATCAAAATTTGACTGATTTTGGTGTCGACCGGTATCGTCGAAAGATTTTAGGATTTTTAATTTGAAAACCAGATTGAATTTCTCGAATCTGATTTCACCAGGCATCTTAAAATAATATTTTCTATTTTATAGAATTTTTCGGAGCGATTCTGAAACAGTCGATTTTTACCCTATTTAAATAATAATATTATTTTTCCTTCTTTTCTTTTCTCGCTTTTTCCTTCTCCACTCCTCTACTTTATACTCCCAGGATATTATATTAATTTAATTATTTAATAATATATTTATTTATTAATTTTTTCTTACTTTTTCCTTTTTCTTATTTTTCCTTTTCCCTTCTTTTCTTTTCTTTCTTTTTCTTCTTTTCTTTTCTCTTTCCTTCTCCCCATTCCCTGCAACCATGGCCGACCCTTCCCTACCAAAACAGCAGCAATAGCTGTTGTAGCAACCAGTCCCCCTCTCATTCTTCTCCCATGCTCTCCCTCTCCCTCTCTTTCTATATAATTTTCCTTTCTTTCTTTCCCTCCTTCCCATTTTTCCTTCTTTTTCTTCACCTCTCCCACTAAACCCCCGCCTCTACCACCAGGGCCGCTGCGCCACCGCCGTCCCCGGCCGGTGCCGCCGCACCCCCCACCTCCCCACTTCCCTTCTCCACTTCCCTCTTCTCCAAACTCCAACCAATCTCCTCCAATTTCACCAAAAACCCATCACCTTATCTTCCTCCTCTTCTCCAAAATTCTCCACCAAATCCTCCACTTCCACCACCACACCACCATATCCTCCTCCTCCTCCAACTCCCCAACACCACCACAACCACCACTACCACCAACACAAACAACAACAACACCACCTTCACCATCACCCCTCCACCCTAGAGGCGCCGCCCCCCTCCTCGCCGGCCGCCCAGGCCGCCGACCACCACGCAACTCCCCCTCTCCTTTCTTTCTTTCTTTCTTCTTTCCTTTTTCCTCCTTTCCACTTTTACCCATGCCCTCATTTCCTTATTACCTCTCTATATTTTTCACATACCCCTCTCCTTTATTTCTTTCTTTCCTTTTTTTTCTTTTTCCTCTTTTAAACACTTCTAACAAATACTCTCTTTCTCTCTCTCTCAACTAATCCTCTCTCTCCTCCCTTATTCTCTCTAATATATATATAATTATATTATATGTATATATATTACATGGATTGGTAGCTTGTCGCACGTGTTAGCGGACTTCCCGAATTTTAACTCGGTATTGCGTTCCGATTTTTAGGCGAGTACTTTTCTTTTGTTGCTTCATTTTTTATTAATGCTACTCTACCTTTTACTACCTGATACATCGTTATCCAAGTTGGTATATGATATACGAGTGATTTCTAAAATTAACATATTATATGAATATTTGTTGATTGTTATTATAACTCATTAAACCAGTATTATACTGGGTATGCTTAGATCTGCTCCCGCTTCGCTCGGCTTCGCATGGCTAATTAATAGACTAAATTATTATTGTTATAAATACGATTGTGAAGAGTTTGAAATGTTTAACTATATTGCTCTCCTGTATCATGTTACATGACCGGATGATTACCTGATATATGATGTTATGACCCTCACCAACATATTAATTATCTGACACTGATATGTTTACATTAGACACCGGTACTTGACATGTTATACTTAACACTTGATATTTGACACCAGCACTTGACAAGTTATACTTGACACTTGATATCTGACACCAAGCACTTGACCGATACTTGACATGTTATACTTGACACTTGATATCTGACACCGGTACTTGACATGTTATACTCGACACTTGATATCTGACACCGGTACTTGACATGTTATTACTTGACATCTGATGCCTGACACTTGATATCTGATACCGGTACTAGACATGTTATCACTTGACACATGATACCAGACAACTGATATATGACACCTGATAATTGACATGCTATCACTTGATATTTGACATATGTTATCACCTGGTACTGACACACTTGACCTGATATTGTGACACCTAACTGGATACTATTACACCTGACACCTGTATTACATGGCATATTCATGACTATCACTTTTATGTGGACTTGGCATGATTATTATACTGCTACCAGACATCTGGTACACCTGAACTCCTGAACTCCTGTACTCCTGTATCCCTTGTATTCGTATCCCCTGCACTGTTACTCTTGTTAATAGCACAGTCATACCGGCGTCCGACAGAGCATGCCTAGTGTCGGGATGACGAGGATGTATCCCACGATCGTGCTAGCGTCCGGCGGATCCTGAATGGAACTAAGTGTCACACTGAGCAAAGTGCCACACCACACACGTGGTGGGGGCCAACTCTAGAATCCATTCCCCACACAGAGCAAAGTGCCACACCACACACGTGGTGGGGGCCACTCTTGACACACACTCGTGGTAGGGGCCACCTTTTGAATCTGTGGGGCCACCTCTTTAATCTGTGGGGCTACCTCCTGAATCAACCCTCAGAGCAAAGTGCCACATGGAGTAAAGTGTCACACCACACTCGTGGTAGGGGCCACCTTTTGAATCTGTGGGGGCCACCTTTTTAATCTATGGGGCTACCTCCTGAATCAACCCTCAGAGCAAAGAGTCACATGGAGCAAAGTGCCACACCACACACGTGGTGTGGGCCACCTCTTGAATCTATGGGGGCCACCTCTTGAATCTGTGGGGCTACCTCCTCCCTCTTGGCTGTGCCGCCTGGTGTTAGCGTGATAAGCATTCTTAATGTCTATTAGCGCACACGCACATACATGTATAATGATAACGCCAGAAGCATATGTTATTTGGTCTCTCCCTTATTCGAACAATGGTACCCGTATATCGAAGTTCGGATGAGTTCTACTGAAAGTACAGGCTCCAGCGTGAACTGTCGGTGTTGTGGGACGCCGGTGGCAAAGGGACATGAATAACAAATGATACTGACGAGTATTATTGAATAACTTAAATGCAACACCTTTATATTCTCCAGTTATAGTAATGAATCATTTAATCAGAAGTTATGCGCTGAGTCGACACCCTGCTTTATGACATTTGATTCATGCGGCACGATGATTACTCCAGACACACTTTAGTTTTGTTACTCTGAGGGCACTCTAGTTGTACGAACTCAGACGATGGCGACATGGGATCTGTGGTATATAGATGAGGGTTTCCTTGATTGGATTATCCTCTTGACGTACCAATCTCGTAAATCCATAATCTGAGCTTATACAACTAGTTTTGCCTATACTTGTATTTATCGCATGTTTAGAGTATTTATCGCATGTTTAGAGTATTTATCGCATGTTTACTGTATTTATTACTTGTTTATGTGTACCTATGCTCTCGACATTGTTTTATATGCATGTTTTTCGATTCAGACTTATCAATATACATGATTTACTGTCATTCCTTTAATTTTATTTATGTTACTTGTCTCTGCCTGTACCTGCATGTCTGAACCACATCACTTGATCATGTACACGTGTGCCTGATATGCACGCCACTTGGCTTTATCATATGTACTCGCGGGTTGCATCTGACAACTCTGGATTCTCATGTTCAGATCCTAGAGCCCGGACCATTGTGGTCTTACTGTAGCTGATCAGAGTACGCAGCAGATCCTTCTGTGGTGATCGGAGTGTAGCAGAAGCTTGGACATCGTTGTAACTCTTCCTCTCAGCTCTTCTACTGATTGGCTCCCGAGGCCCTCTTGCTGCTCGTGAACACCTCTCAGCTTTTGTTATGTATATCTCTTTGTAAATCGTACTTTTATATTTTCTAATGATGTAATATTCTTATAATATTGTATCACTCTCTGTGATAATCATGTACTTGTACTTTTCTGTTGGAATGTATATTACCACTGTGCATCCGCATTCTGATTTTTGTCTGTACTGATGCTTAGTGTATATACGTGAGGGTATTTTTGACCTGCGTATATACGTCGCAGTGACGTCTCCGTACCCGGGGGATCAGGGCGTCACAAAAACCGACGACCTTTGAGAAGAAAACAGCTAGTGAACCAGCAAAGGTCAACCCGTGTATCCAGTATTATAGATGTCATGGGTATGGATACTTTGCAAACCAGTGTCCGAGTCAAACCAAGATCCTTAGTGAAAATTCTTATAGATGTAAAAGAAAATGTAGAAGAAGATGGTTTAGAAGTGATTGTGCACCAACAAGATAATGACTCAAATGCCTCTGTTGAAGAATGTAAGTTCAATGACTGCATTAGAACTTTAGGAGTGACTCACCTAACTCCTAGTTATGACAGAGCCCAGTTAGAAGTACTTAGATGCACTTTAGCGCAACCCGAGTAAGTCAATGACTGGAGAAGAACTATCATATTCCAAAAATGCATAAAAATTAAGAACAATACTTGTAAAGTAATAATGGGCAGTGGCAGTTGTATCAACGTCGTTGCACCGAAATTAATCACCATGTTAGGGATGAAACTAGTGAAGCATCCAAATCTCTACAAGATCACGTGGATCAACGCTACATCAATAGATGTTCAAGAAAGATGATTGATTCCCATTCAGTTTGTCATGTACACATAACGTATGGTGTGACATACTCCCTATGGATGTTAGTTATATTATTCTGGAATGATCATGGTTATTTAAATTGAATGCGATCATACATGGACAAACCAACCACAGATCGTTCGTCTATAACGACAAGAGAGTGAAGTTAATGCCGAATCAACCTAAACCACAAACTTTTGAAAAAATGACAGGGGCAAAGGAAAATTGGTGATACTAACTCTTGAAAAGAAGGATGATGAGGATGAAATGAAAATGGTGATGAACTTGATTAGTCACGATTAGGTTTAGAAGAGATTGAATAAGGGTTCAACTTGTTACGCACTTGAGGCTCGAGAAGTTGAACCAAAAATCGAGTCGCGGATCCCGGGACACATTAGACTAATACTTGAAGAGTTTTTTGAAGTCATTCCCAAAGATCTGTCGGGTGAGTCGCCTCTAATGAGAGACATTGAACATATCATTGACCTAGTCTCAGGAACAACTTTGTCAAACATGCCCCATTACAGGATGAACCCTGCTGAGCACGCACCCTGCTAAGTACGCAGAATTACAACGACATGCAGATGAATTACTTGATAAAGAGTTCGTCAAAGATATTTTGAGCTCACGTGCAATTCTCGCACTTTTGGCGCCAAAGAAAGATGGGACATGGCGCATGTGTGTGGATAGTCGTGCAATCAACAAAATCATTGTCAAGTATCATTTTCTCATTTCTCATCTTGACGATATGTTGGATTTAACGACAGGTACCACAATATTCTCAAAAATTGACCTTAAGAGTGGGTATTATCAAATTAGAATTTGCCTAAGGGTTGAGTAAAAAATCGCATTTAAAACTAAGGATGGGTTAAATAAATGGATAGTTATGCCCTTTGGACTATCCAATGTTTCTAGCACTTTCATGAGAGTTATGACTCAATTGTTTCGATCGTTTAAAGATAAATTTATGGTGGTATACTTTGATGACATAGTGATTTACAACCGAACTCAGGAGCAACATACAGACCATCTGAGACAAGTCCTTCGCACACTCTAACCTGAAAAGTTCTATGCAAACTCGAAAAAGTGTGCTTTTTGTACAAACAGGGTTTATCTTTGTTGGATTTGTGATTTCATCCGAGAGAATTTCTGCAGACCCTGAAAAGGTTAAGGCAATTACTGAGTGGCCACAACCCCGGACGATTAGAAAGTCAAGAGTTTTCACGAGTTAGTCACTTTCTATCATGATTCGTTAGAAACTTTAGCGCTATCGTGGCACCAATAAATAATTGGTTGAAGAATAAGAAATTTTAGTGGATTCCTGCTCCCATCAAGCAGGGTTTGAAAACTCGGCCGTTCCGAGTGGTTCTGACTCAACCGAGTGGGAACCACAACGGCCTTCAACGTTCCGACACCGGGCCGCGAGTCACTCTTTTGCTTCGTTTTGCCTAATTCAGGGTTGACTCGGTCCCGACTGGGGCGTCTCGACCAAGTCAATGATAGACTCGGTCTGACTCGGCCGAGATGCCCGAGTCGGGGCCGAGTCAGGCAAACGAGCTCATAACGAAGGTTAAAAAACTTACCAGATCTAGATCTGAGCTGCTCGCCGCCGCCTTCCCTCCCTCGTCGTCATCTCCTCATCGTCGTCACCTCGCCTCACCTCCCCCTGCTCGTTGCCTCTCTCTCCCTCCCTCCCTCTCCCGCCTCTCTCCCCCTCCCTCTCCCGATCCCTCTCTGATCCCGATCTGAAAGAGAGATATCAGAGAGGGATCGAGAGAGGGAGGGGGGAGAGACGGGAGGGGGAGGAGGAAAGAGAGAGAGAGATCGGGAGAGGGAGAGGGAGTGTGGAGAGAGAGAGGGAAATATGGAGAGAGAGAGGGGGGAAATATGGAGAGAGAGAGAGAGAGATAAGGGAAGATAGAGGGAGAGAGATATTTTTGGAATGGGAAGTAGTGGGCTCAGCCCAGGGGAAAGAAAAGAAAGAAAGAAAAAAAGAAAAAGAAAAAGAAGGAAAAAGGAGAAAGAAAGAGATTAGAAAAATAATAAAATAATAGTATACACCGCAAATTTAAATTAATTAAGAAAAATCCCCAAAAAATCTCAAAAGTAGAAAATATCATCCTGAGGAACAATGTAAAGTCAGATTCAAGAAATTCAATCCCGTTTGCAAATTAAAAATTCTGAAATCAATCGGCGGTACCAATCGCCACCGATTTTAGAAAATTTGCAAATTAAATTAGAAAAATTTCAAAAAATTATGAAAAGTCTAAAATATTGAAAATAACATTTAAAATTGAAACAAGCCAAATCTGAGTCGTGATTTTGAACATGTGATACATATTCCGGGAACGGGGTGTTACACACTAATTATCCCTCAAAACAAATTTGTTTTGGACATGTAATACATATATTTTGATGTCTATATATTTTTAGGATTTGTCGTGATTTTTTTCAAAATTTTTTAAGCTCTCTATGTAGTGTTTTACGTGTATTGTCCGAGTCCGTTCCACGACGCCGAGACCGATGTGAAACGGTGCCCTCCGAATCAACGGCCGAGACCGCGACTTTGAACCATGTTGTTAAGACTTTTGGGGAAGTAAAAAAGTTAATAACTGAAGCTTTTGTCATACGCCTAACAATTTTTCAAAGGAGTTTGAAGTTACATGCGACACACCAAAACTTATGATAGGTGGTGTGCTGAGTCAAGAAAATCATTTTGTTGCCTATTTCAGCAAGAAATTACATGATGCCCGACAACGATACTCCACATATGATAAGAAATTTTATGCGACTATGCAGGCTTTGCGCTAGTGATAACATTATCTGCTACCGCAAGAGTTTGTATTATATTTGAATCATGAGGCGCTGAAATACCTCAACTCCTAAAAAAGGCTAAATGCAAGACATAGCAAGTGCGTAGAATTCCTTTAGGATTACACATTTGACCTCAAGCACAAAGCGAGAGTTGAGAACAAGATCGTTAATGTGCTTAGTCAATGAGTGATGATATTGGTAGCTATGAGCGCAAAAGTGACAGGATTTGAAAGATTGAGACATGAGTATCAATCATGTCCCGACTTTGGAGAAATATATATCATGTTACAAGACGGGCCTACTCAAGAAATGGACGGGTTTTTGTTACATGACGGATATCTATTTAGATTTCGTAAGCTATGCATTTCACGTACGTCCCACAGAGGTTTCCTCTCTTGGGAATTGCATGCTGTAGGTATGGTTGAACACTTCAACCAGAACAAGACGATTGAGGTTGTTGAGCATAGATTCTAACAGCCGAGCTTGAAGAGAGACATTGCTAAGATTGTTGGTCAGTGTCGTACTTGTCAACTGGCCTAGCAACAAAAACATGTTGATCCTTACACTCCGCTCCCTGTACCCAGTTGCTTTTGACAAGACGTGAGTTTAGATTTTATACTAGGATAACAAAAAAACAGAAGAGACATGACCCTATCCTAGCAATGGTTGACAGATTCTCCAAGATAGCTCACTTAATTCCGTATTCCAAAACTTCAGAAGCATCGTGTGTAGCTGTTATTTTCTTTGATCAAGTTGTCAAGTTGCCCAAGCCCGTGGCTCGATAGAGATGTTAAGTTTGTTAGCTATTTTTGGCGAACACTGTGGCACAAGATGGAAACCAAACTGAAATTCTCGACGGCCTTTTACCCACAAACTAATAGACAAACTAAGATAATCAATAAGACCTTAGAAAATCTTCTTAGGTGTCTCATTAGAAAATTTTTGAGATTATAACTGGTTTTAAATCTAGCAGCCAATTGATTTAGTTCTTATGGCTTATCATCATTTTAGGGTATCAGACTCTGCATCTGCATTCGCATCTCATATACGTACATTACATGAGAAAATCAGAGACAAGATAATGAAAAGTAAGCATTATAAAGCTTATGTTGATTTACACCGTATATTAAGAACATTTAATGTCGGTGACTATGTAATGGTGTACGCCTAAGACCCAAATAGTTTTCTTCGGGAACTGTAAAGAAATTGCACCCGCAAAGCGTATGATCTTCTCAAATCTTCAAGAGGATCAATTCAAATGCTTAGGTGTTAGATCTCCCACCAGATTTTGGCATTAGTTGCACATTTAATGTTGATGATTTGATTCCATATAGAGGTACTTTTAACACCCCTTCTGATCCATTCATGGATGAGCCTACCCACGACCTTCTTTCTGAGAGCCCCACACTTCCTCCAAAATTATCTCATGTAGTAGAAAACATAGATTCCATTTTTGACTTTCAGATTGTCTCTACCAGAAAGAGAAATACGACGCTATCTTGTTAAGTGGAAAGGAATACCTGAATCAGAAAAATTTTATATTACTGAGGATGATCTCCGACGACTTGATCCCGACCTACTGGAGCATTACCACAGCCAGCAACAGCTTCCCAACACACACTCGACGGGATCGAGTTTTTCCCACCCTGGGGCAAATGATGAGGGCATCACGCCGCTGAGATGACTGTTTGATCGAGTCTATTCTAGAAGACAACGTGCAGCCTTCTTTTGGTTTTAGCTATTTTTATTTTAGTTTATTTTGCTGAATTTAGTGGTGTTTTCTTTTATGAGCGTGTTTGGTTGCAAGGAAGTGGGCGGAAGTAAGGAAATGGGGAAGTATAATTGCTCACTTTCCTATCTATCCAAACACCGAAAAAGAAAAATGAAAAAAACCTTTTCCGTTTCTCTTTTTCCTTTTACACAATCACTTACTCACTTTCAGGGTGCTACAGTTAATTTTGTGGTCATGTAAATATCATTTGTAATAAGTTGTAACTCAAAACAGTTAATTTTGTGGTCAAGTAAATCTCACTTGCATTCTAATTACAATCTAATTTTTATTTTTCTTAATTAATTTTTATTTAATATTATTTTGCGATCAACTTTGTGATCAACTTTTCCACTTTCACTTTCACATTACCATTCAAACACCGAAAAAGATATAACATTTTTCAAACCATACTTCCCAACAACATCCAAACACCGAAAAACTCACTAATCAATTCCCAAGTTCCAAGAGAACTATTACTACTTTCTCACTTCCTCACTTCCCCCCTAACCAAACAGCCCCAATGTGAAAGTTTAATACCACATCGATTATTTTCTAAAAGTGCACTCTTGTAAAGCATATAAATAGGCTCCCAAGACTTCTCTTTGAACTATTATTGAATGATTAAAATTATAAATTTTTCAGTTAAAAATTCTTGATATTATTATTTTGAATTTTGGGTGAGAAGCCCGTGGTGGAGGGGTGTGAAAACCCAAAACTCTATACAAACTCTCAGCTCCTTTTTTTTAAACCCTAGCTTTCAATTTTTAGTTTGAAGGTGATTGCGATCCATTTATTTTACATCAAAACCACTTCATTACTTTCTGCACTTGAAAATTGTGAACAAAAGTTCTTCGTATAAAATCTATAACTCGACACTGAGAATGGTAAATCTTGGACTAAATATGTCATTGACTGTCTTAGGATGGTTATCAAGCCAAGATCATTGTAGCTTAGGCATAATAAAGTGACCAGTTTGAAATTCTTTAACTGTTGCAATGAGAACTAAAAGGAGATACATTTCCACATCAAGTCATCAACAGATCAAGCTATTATAAATTAGATTTAACTTATAAAATGCATGCAAGAAAAAAGCCCAGATTCTCCACATAGATGGTTTATAAATCCACTATAACATCATAACAAGAAGAAAACTCTGATAGTCCGATAAGATAATTTTTACCACTAAATAATGAATAAAGCAATACGTTTGAAATACGATCTTTTATAAAAGGAACACTGGAATAAAACCTACAAGTATTAAATTGAATGCAACAAAGAATCAAATAAATGTTAAAGTAAGATAGTATGAACCCATGTTGCAGGGAAAATGAAACATTCAAAATCCACATAAAAAGGAGAGAATAAAAGCATATAACTGTTAAGAGAGAAGGCAATCTCTGCAAGATCCAGCCTTCCCCAATTTTCTACCATCAACAAACCAACCACCAAAAGTTTCTTACAAACAGTGAAGGAATACAAGAATAAAATCTACAAATAAATACACCTGCAATCAAGAACAACATCAAGAAGAAAAATTAGACATCCTATGAAAAAGAAGACATTGAGAGACCTAAAAACAATAGGAAACCTCCAATATAGATTAGAGGAAAATTGTGGAGTGGAGCAAAAAGGAAAGTGCGTAGAATGGAGACTTACTAGAGAGTGATCACAAATCCACTGAATTCTATCTATAGATCTGGTAGAGGGGAAAGGAAGGATAGAGGAGGAGGAGAAGGGGCGAGTGTTATACAGGGGAGTCCGGAAATTGATGGAGTTCCATCTTTGGCAGTTGACAGATTGCAGAACGGATGAAACGGAAGCCATGCAGATCGACAACGCTCATTTGTCTATATCAAAAGACATGAAATGACTAAAGTAGCCGTGTATATAGAAACAATGACAAATATGACTTGTGTTTTAGTCTGGGGGTACGAGTGGTGTCAGTGGGATTTGGGCTGTTTAGCAGGCCTACAGAATGAAGCAAATCTACAAGAGGAAAATACCACCTAAGGAGGCAACACCGCCTAAAATTAAGAGCCTTTATGCGACACATGTAAGCATTAAATCATTTAAGTTGTCAAGTTTTAGTTTTGGACTCTCTTAATTAGTAGAGTTACAATATTTACTTCTCCATTATAATCATGATGATCTACTATTATATGAATATTTGTCACAGTCCCACGAGAGTCCACTATCCTCAAGACACTCAAATGGATATGGAAGGCCAAAGGAGGCAGAACAGTACCAAAAAAAAACATCAGATGTTAGTGCATTTTGAGACTGCATTTCCTTTAGGTTCATCGTGTGTTTGATGCCTTCATATAGATGCAAGGCCTGATGCCATCTGAAAGCCACACCTTCAGGTAAACATCTATTAGATTGCATGGCCAGCTATGTTGCATGGATATCAACATGTTAACACTGACACAACACGACACATTGGTAAATTCTAGAATTTACACCAAAATAGAAATATTGTATCCAATACGTGTGTCAAACACGTCTCCGTGTCTGACACGGCACTATACATCACACTGCAATGCTTCATGTTAGAAGTGTGTGTGCTACATAGATAGCCAGCACACATAAGATGCCAAACATTGGATACGACATGAATCAAGCTGACCCACAACTCAGCCGACCACATCGCACTTCGGCCAACTTGTTGCTGGAGTAAACTCATAGTATCATACTGTGTGAGACTCGGGTTAAAAACTGACAGCCCAATTTAAGGTGATCCAATTGCAAACAGAGCTCGGCCCAAACCAAAACTGCTGCCTGTTGAAATGTGGGCACGACACATAGAATTAAACATGCATTATTATTATGTTTATGAATATAACTTTCCATGTTACATCATGCGGACTCAATATCATCCTTCCAATCTTCTTGATTGGATGTTAGATTAAGCAGGAACAGAAGAGAATAAACAACTGCAAAGGGACTTTTTAGAGAGTGGGAAATCCCCCGCTATCACTTTATATTGAAATCACTTTAATATTTGATGATTACAATGGTGAAAGAATTATTTTGTTTCCTGGTCTCTCATCTTCCTCTTATTTTCAGCCTATTCCTTCAAGTGCTTAGCAATAGCTAGGTAGATAAATAAAAAATGGAATACACAAGTGCAGACAATGATAAAAAAGCAAGGGCATGGTATTAAAGTGGAAATATTTAGTTAAAGAAATGATTGCAGGTAATATAGACCATTAAGAAAATCATAATATTACTGTACTAATATCTCATGGCCAATCAAGCAGGTCGCTGGCTACCGTTCACTTTTCGATGTTGCTAAAATGCATTAGAGTGAGGTGGATGTTGTTCAGAAAAATTAAAAAGAAATGTTCCACGGAAACTAGTTGTCTTCATAATTAGTGGTTTACAATGGAAAATGTACCAGCATTTACAGTGAGTGGTTCTATAGTTATCAGTCATTCATCACTATTTTTGGTGAGTTAGCCCCATTTCCTCAGGGTTGAGTAGTTGCTGGATCATCTTCTTCTCTATAATCCATCACACTATATTAATGAAACCATTCATCTCAAACTTTTATATCAGATATTTGTCTACTATCCAGTCACCTCATCACCGCGCACATGCACACAATTCCTTTAGGCTGACTGAATTTAAGTGAATTTTCGTCTCTCATTCACCAATTTCCTTTGAGTTTAGTAAGTACCCAAATTTCTATCTTCTAACTAATCCATCTCCACTGTATTATGAAACCGTTCATTTAAATTTTCTCTCGAAGATTTAACCAGTGTCAGCAAGCAGTATTCTCTAATATTTCATATATAGTAGATTTATGAAAAGTTTCCTTCCTGAATGGTTACAGTTTCTCTTTTAGTAATATGTTTTTGTTCATGTCCTAAACAAAGACAATAGTGTCCCATGCATCTCCTAAAGATTGCAAAGACAAAGTATACTTTGTTCTCGACATCAAAATGTGTCCCTTAAACAAAACATCTTTTCGATGTGTGCTAAGCAAGAGCCATACATGTTCGAAACATTTTTTTCATTTTGAGACACCATCATGAGTCCATGTCAAACTAAACTTTGGATTTACCAGGTGCCATGCCTAACAATAGAGTGTGATAACTACAATCCTAAGTTGGGAATAATTATTAGATTACGAACTCCATGCAAGGTGTGTGAACTTGATTTCCTACAATTCTTTTATTTCTAAAAGTACTATTTGCACTAAATCTATGCATGAAAGTGTGATAACTAACATTCCATTAAGAGAGAGAGAGAGAGAGAGAGAGAGAGAGAGAGAGAGAGAGAGAGAGCAGGGGGGAGAGACTGGTATAAAATAGCTAGCTCATCAGAAGCCACTTATGGTTTAGTTAGAGGTAAACAGACCAACCAAACATGGTCAGGTCTTATTAACTACAGATCAATATATTGCCTTGGGTTCAATTAAAGGCCTAAGTTGACTAGAAGATGTAATCAATGTATTAATTTTCCCTGTACATCTACTCCCAAATTAGAGGAGAGATTGGAGGGGTCGAACAATGATGTGAGAAGCCTAGGTAAACCCTATCTCATAGCCTGCCCGGCTTTTTATCTCCTTCTTACACCGTAAAGGTGTCTAAACTGCCCATTCTAGGGGTTGAGTCCTATCATCTCTTCCTCTCTCCTGCTCGTACTCAAGCTCAAGAGACAAGGTGAATCCAAGCAATACCCGCAATGAAGAACTTCTACATTGCGCTGCGCACCCAGGTACTTGGCCGTGAATTGAAGGCGACATATCACCGAAGTAATGTCCTTCTTTAGCGAAATTGCATGCAATGCATGATGTGGTATTGTACATTGATCTATTCTCCAATGTGAAAGTCATTTTCTGTCTTAACAATGTCCTAAACCATAGCATACAAACGCACAAATGGTGCATAAAGAACACACAAAGTCCAAACTTTGTCACTTCACACCAGGCCCTTAATCATTTTAATCTCGATTTTGACAAGGATTGATGAAATTATTTCCATTAAATGTTTTGGACTAAATATTCATATTTGCCAAACACTTAATATACAGCCTGGAGTGGAATTTTGAATGGAAACCCCACTATCAACTCAAGAGTGCCAAACAGTGTTGGGCAATGCTTGAATTACTAAGTTTCATATACTCGAACGGCAACAGAGACCCAATTTCACACATGCACAGAACCCAAGCTATCACTAAGCTATCACTTTATATTGAAATCACTTTAATATTTGATGATTACAATGGTGAAAGAATTATTTTGTTTCCTGGTCTCTCATCTTCCTCTTATTTTCAGCCTATTCCTTCAAGTGCTTAGCAATAGCTAGGTAGATAAATAAAAAATGGAATACACAAGTGCAGACAATGATAAAAAAGCAAGGGCATGGTATTAAAGTGGAAATATTTAGTTAAAGAAATGATTGCAGGTAATATAGACCATTAAGAAAATCATAATATTACTGTACTAATATCTCATGGCCAATCAAGCAGGTCGCTGGCTACCGTTCACTTTTCGATGTTGCTAAAATGCATTAGAGTGAGGTGGATGTTGTTCAGAAAAATTAAAAAGAAATGTTCCACGGAAACTAGTTGTCTTCATAATTAGTGGTTTACAATGGAAAATGTACCAGCATTTACAGTGAGTGGTTCTATAGTTATCAGTCATTCATCACTATTTTTGGTGAGTTAGCCCCATTTCCTCAGGGTTGAGTAGTTGTTGGATCATCTTCTTCTCTATAATCCATCACACTATATTAATGAAACCATTCATCTCAAACTTTTATATCAGATATTTGTCTACTATCCAGTCCCCTCATCACCGCGCACATGCACACAATTCCTTTAGGCTGACTGAATTTAAGTGAATTTTCGTCTCTCATTCACCAATTTCCTTTGAGTTTAGTAAGTACCCAAATTTCTATCTTCTAACTAATCCATCTCCACTGTATTATGAAACCGTTCATTTAAATTTTCTCTCGAAGATTTAACCAGTGTCAGCAAGCAGTATTCTCTAATATTTCATATATAGTAGATTTATGAAAAGTTTCCTTCCTGAATGGTTACAGTTTCTCTTTTAGTAATATGTTTTTGTTCATGTCCTAAACAAAGACAATAGTGTCCCATGCATCTCCTAAAGATTGCAAAGACAAAGTATACTTTGTTCTCGACATCAAAATGTGTCCCTTAAACAAAACATCTTTTCGATGTGTGCTAAGCAAGAGCCATACATGTTCGAAACATTTTTTTCATTTTGAGACACCATCATGAGTCCATGTCAAACTAAACTTTGGATTTACCAGGTGCCATGCCTAACAATAGAGTGTGATAACTACAATCCTAAGTTGGGAATAATATTAGATTACGAACTCCATGCAAGGTGTGTGAACTTGATTTCCTACAATTCTTTTATTTCTAAAAGTACTATTTGCACTAAATCTATGCATGAAAGTGTGATAACTAACATTCCATTAAGAGAGAGAGAGAGAGAGAGAGAGAGAGAGAGAGAGAGCAGGGGGGAGAGACTGGTATAAAATAGCTAGCTCATCAGAAGCCACTTATGGTTTAGTTAGAGGTAAACAGACCAACCAAACATGGTCAGGTCTTATTAACTACAGATCAATATATTGCCTTGGGTTCAATTAAAGGCCTAAGTTGACTAGAAGATGTAATCAATGTATTAATTTTCCCTGTACATCTACTCCCAAATTAGAGGAGAGATTGGAGGGGTCGAACAATGATGTGAGAAGCCTAGGTAAACCCTATCTCATAGCCTGCCCGGCTTTTTATCTCCTTCTTCTTACACCGTAAAGGTGTCTAAACTGCCCATTCTAGGGGTTGAGTCCTATCATCTCTTCCTCTCTCCTGCTCGTACTCAAGCTCAAGAGACAAGGTGAATCCAAGCAATACCCGCAATGAAGAACTTCTACATTGCGCTGCGCACCAGGTACTTGGCCGTGAATTGAAGGCGACATATCACCGAAGTAATGTCCTTCTTTAGCGAAATTGCATGCAATGCATGATGTGGTATTGTACATTGATCTATTCTCCAATGTGAAAGTCATTTTCTGTCTTAACAATGTCCTAAACCATAGCATACAAACGCACAAATGGTGCATAAAGAACACACAAAGTCCAAACTTTGTCACTTCACACCAGGCCCTTAATCATTTTAATCTCGATTTTGACAAGGATTGATGAAATTATTTCCATTAAATGTTTTGGACTAAATATTCATATTTGCCAAACACTTAATATACAGCCTGGAGTGGAATTTTGAATGGAAACCCCACTATCAACTCAAGAGTGCCAAACAGTGTTGGGCAATGCTTGAATTACTAAGTTTCATATACTCGAACGGCAACAGAGACCCAATTTCACACATGCACAGAACCCAAGCTCAACATTGTGACAAACTAATAGCAAAATTAGCCCAAATCTGTTGAAAAATCCTATTCCTGCGAAATGCCGCTAAAGCTGTCCAGTTTCGATCAACAAATCGGCACAGAATTTCATTTCGAAAATCAGCAACAAGAAGGAACAGCCCTAGTTCTCAACAATGAAGAAGAAATCTGAAAGGAATCGCAATTAAATTACAAAAAAAGAAATGAAAATGGAGACGGAGAGAGGGGAGAGGGAATACCTGCAATGAATAATTTGTTCGTTGTCTCCCAAGTATATTTTTAGGAAGAGGGGGGGGGGGGGGGGGGGGGGGGGGGGAAGAGAGAGAGAGAGACGGCCGAGTCGGCCAGCCCCAAAAAAAGGAGGGGTTTTTTTGGTCTCTTGTTGTTGGTGAAAAGATTCGAGATTTGAGATTTAACAAGCAGCGAAGAATGAGAACGGGGAGGAGAATGGGGATTTTTTTTTCTTTATTATACCTTCCCTTATTCTTTGGATGGATGTAGAGATTGAGACAGTCAGACTTTGTTTTTTGTTTTGTTTTGTTTTGTTTTGTTTTGTTGAGAAAAACGGAACGGGACGTATCTGTTTGGTTGTTGTAACTGGTTGTAATTATAAGTCGTAATTGATAAAGATAATTATAGTTGTAAATGAGTTACATGCATGTAAACTTTATGGTATTTGATTGATAATATAAAGTTGTAAGTGGAAAAGTATATTGTGTTTTACGGTATTTTGTTGTCGTAATGTGTAAGTAATGTGTAAGTCCTAAGTGAAAAAGTTGACCACAAAATTAACTATTTGGTGATTTAAAATTTTTTAGTATTATAAATAAATATTAAAAATGTTAAATATTAAAAAAAATTAATATTAACATAAAAAAATAATACAAATTTGCGTCACCACAAAATTAACTGGAACTAGGCTGTAAATGAGTGGTAATTGGGTTGCAAGTAAGTGGTAATTAGGTTGTGTAAGTCTTTTACGAATTACGGTCCAAACAAACGCCGTAGTTGTAACTGGGTTGTAAGTCATTTACGAATTACGAACTTTTACGCGAAACGAACGGCCCCAAAATATATATGAGAGGGAATAAGCTGGTGAGAGGTGATCGTGATTTTTTTGCAAAATTGGAAAGTGGCGGGGAGCGAGAAGAGGGATCGGAATTTTGTATTAACATGTAAATAAAATAACAGATTTCGATATGATAAAATTTTAAATTTTTGAACATTTTACAATTTTTTACAATTTTGTGAGCACACAGTTTTTTTCTTTACTACTTGCGTTGTGGATGCTTTTGGATTGATAGAGCATTTAATTGACTACAATCTCTCTAAAAAAACAGTTTAAAGATTAATCTATTATGTACTTTTGGTTACAATAACGGTACACATTTTAATTTCTTGACAGTTTTATAATATGAATTGTATAAATGATATTTTGCAGCACTACTCTTTCAAAAAGAAAAAAAAGCAAAAGAACAGAAAAGGCAAGAGAAACAGACAACTCATCTTTATTAAGTGTTAGGATTTGAATTTATATTATGAACTTAGGATGTAAAGAAAGAAAAATAAATCGCAAAGCAAACATGGTAGTAAAATAAACTTTTCAGCACTAAAATCTTTTTTTTTTTATTTGTCCAATTTTTAGAAGAAAAAAGGAGAAACAAACTAGAAGTTAGAGTTAGCCACCATTGGTATGCCAAACCACTGTCCTAATAATCATATATGTAATTTTCTGCTTGTTTCTTCTACACACATGTTAAGGCATTTTTTATTCTTTATATATACCTGTGTCCTGTTATTTTTCTTTTCTATGTATTAGAAAAACTTGTAAGATCGATGCAAATCTACAAATTTAAGATAATCGTATGTTCATAATTCCGCTCAATCAGAATCTGTGGGTGATATCGTGAGAAGTGTATATTTTGTCAGTGCAAAGACATCTAAGAAAAAATTATCGCACAAATGTAGACTATTTTTAATACAAATCTATTGTTATAAATCGATTAGATAGATCAAGATTGGTCACAAATTCAAGACATGGCAGTAAAAAAAATTTATAAGGAAATATTATCATGGAGCTTCTCACTTAGATTTTAAAACTTAATACAGGATTAATGTCGAGATGGTCCATTTCTCATGGAAGAACAGGACGATTCAAATGAGACGGCCATTGTTATTCTAAATTTCTTTGTCTTATTCAATATTTTATTTGCCCTAGTTTAATGTTCATGAGTTATAAGGATATTATCTCAGTCGTATTCCTCATGGCAACTTCCAACCTGGTTAAAATCTCGCACTTAAGATAAATACGAAATGCTCCACCTCATGTTTCTGTTTTCTTTGAGCTTTCTTTTAAAAAAATTTCCTTCGTGTTTTCTTATTATCATTTGTTGTTTAATTTGTCTCATAGTCATTATATACACATTTCTAAAACAAAATAACTTAATGCCTCCCTAAAGGGAAAAAAAAGAAGTTAATTCCATTAATGAAGCCTTAAACTTAAGCGCAAGCCGCGCAAGTGCAACCCATTAACATACCACAAACAATTAGGGCTTTGTTCAATGATCTGTTTGGTTGTCGTAATTGGCCATAATTTATAAGTCGTAATTGGTAAATTTTCTTACAGTTATAAATGAATTACATGCATGTAAGTTTTACGGTGTTTGGTTGGTAATATAAAGTTATAAGTGGGAAAGTGTATTGTGTTGTACGGTGTTTGGTCATCGTAATGTGTAAGTCATAAGTGCAAAAGTTGACCACAAAATTAACTATTTGGTGATTTAAAAATTTTTAATATTGCAAATAAATACTAAAAATATTAAATATTTAAAAATTAATATTAACATAAAAAAATAATTCAAATTTGTATGACCACAAAATTAACTGTAAGTGGGCTGTAAGCGATGATAATTGGATTGCAAGTGAGTGGTAGTTGAGTTGCGTAAGTCTTTTACAAATTACGGTCCAAACAAACGCCGTAATTAGTTGCAAGTGATTTACGAATAACAGCTTTAATGACTTTTGCGTCCAAACAAACGGCCTCCAAATGTGGGCTTCTTCAAGTCTGGGCCTCCCTCAATTCTGTTCCCTCTCCAAAGAAAAGAAAAAGAAAAAAGAAATTAACTTAATTCTATCAATGCAGCCTCCAGACTTTAGCCCATCCCGTTGAGATGCCCATTTTACAAACAATTGGGCCACTGTTCAATAATGGGCTTGCTTTAAGTCTGGGCTTCACCTCATTTCTCTTCTGTCCAAAGCAGATCTGGGACCGGTGCTTGCCCTGTGGCAGTAGTTGGGCTTCGGAACACTGGCTTGTCGTTGGGCCTTTGTTTGTCTGGTGGTGTTTTTTCCGTTGTATTTTCTTTCTGTAATTTTTGCGGGTTCGCAATTGTCGTGAAATGAATAAGAACTAAAAGAAAATTCACCTCGATGCCGCTTGCTCGGCTTCGCAAATGTCGCCCTTCTCTCCGTCTCTTTTTAACCTTCTCTATGTTTTGGGGCCGCTTCCTTCGCCGTCTCAAGGTAGGCATCGTTTTATATGTTTCTATTGGATCCAATTAGGGTCGGTTAGATTTTCTTCCACGACTCTCGTGCGCTGTTTAGTTTGGGGGAGTGCAAAAATGAAAAACTCATTTCCTACTTTTACTATTGAATCAAACATCAAAAAGAAAAGCGGGAAAAACTTTTCATTTTCTCTTTTCCCTTTACACCTCTCTTTTAAACATTGTTTCTTCACTTTCAGGATTCTATAGTTAATTTTGTGACAATGTAAGTTTCATTTATAATAGGCTGTAACTCAAAATAGTTAATTTTGTGGTCATATAACTCTTACTTGTAGTCTAAATAAGGATGACAGAGTTCGTTTATAACCGATCGAAATCCGAATCCAACCTGAACCGAACCGCTTTAGTTCGATCGAGCTTCGGGTTTCGAAACTCGAATCCGACCGAACCGAACTAAATTTCTCACCCTATATATCACCCAGCCCAAATTCAATTTATCGAATCATGTGGTTCATAGCAAAAATCAGTGGAGCCTTATCTCATTACTCCTAGTAGTACTATATTTTTTATGTTAAACATGTGAAAGTTATATTAAGTACACTAACACAATTGAAAATAATATTTATATTAGCAATTCTTTCTTTTATATTCTTGTAATTAGAAGTTCGTAATAATTATATGTGTTTTGATAGTGGGGGTGTTTGGTTGCAAGGAAGTGAGCGGAAGTAAGGAAATGGGGAAGTATAATTGCTCATTTCCCTATCTATCCAAACACCGGAAAAGAAAAATAAGAAAACCCCTTTTCCTTTTCTTATTTCTCTTTTACACAACAATTTTCTCACTTCCAGAGTGCTACAGTTAATTTTGTGGTCATGTAAATCTCATTTTAATAAGTTGTAACACAAAACAGTTAATTTTTTGATCATGTAAATCTCACTTGCATTCTAATTACAGTCCATTTTTTATTTTTCTTAATTAATTTTTATTTTAATAATATTTTGCGGTCAACTTTGTGGTCAACTTTTCCACTTTCATTTTCACATTACCATCCAAACACTGGAAAAGACAAAACATTTTCCAAATCACACTTCCCAACAACATCCAAGTACCGGAAAACTTACTAACCAATTCTCAAGTTCCAAAGGGAACTATTATCACTTCCTCACTTCTTCACTTCCTTACTTCCACCCTTAACCAAACAGGCCCAGTAAGAGTTCAAGTATAGCGTAAAAGGTTTAAAATATAAAATTTTCAATTCACATTGATGTTGTGGCCTTTTTCTTGTTTCTAATTTGAGTATTGGATATTTGAGATTAGGATATTAGAGGATGATAATATAATGATAATTAAAAAATGTAGAAAATGATAGAAATATATGGGCCTAACCGAAAAAATTGAGAAATCGAACTTAACCGAGTCTGTTTGATTCGTTTCTAAGTGTAATCGGTTCAGTTTGATTTTGTAAAGAATAGGGGGGGAAAAAAAAAAACGAACGGAACCGACCGATGTCCACCCTAAGTCTAAATACAGTCCATTTTTTCTCATAATTAATATTTATTTTAATCAAATCGTTCAATAGTAGAATATTTTTGTATTATCAGTGTCAGATCAAAAAATGACAAGTAAAATCGGACGAAGAGAATATCAAAGTTTACCTGCAAACACATTTGTCCTGTTAAAATAAGTAGAAAACCTATTAATTTATTGAATTCATAATAAAACACTCTTGTACCATGTTAGATACTGGGAGTTTTTGCCAATCTAAAACAGTGTGGGAGATATTTTGTTATTTCTCCTTACACTGACTACACCTTTTCCAAGCAACTGGATACATTTAATTATTTGGATCTTTTATGCTAGTCTTCCCACTCTTGATATATTATCCATCTAATCCAACGAAGGGTCTGCAGCCCTTAGAAAAGCCTTCATCTAAATCTTCGAAGCACACATTTTTTGCTAGTTCTTCTGAATGATGGATGCAAAGTCTCTGATTTTGTGGTATTTTTCTCTCTCTCTAATTTCTCAATTCTTACACTGTACGTCTTTGATCTTAATTGTGGTTTTAACCTCTCATATCCATATTCAGGTGAGCCTCTACAATAGCTTCCTCGTCTCCTCACTCTGATACCTCTTCAGAGACGAACATTTCTCTGTTCTCAACTTCGGGCCTGTTTGGTTAACGGTGGAAGTGAGGAAGTAAGGAAGTGAGGAATTGGTAATAGTTCCCTTTGGAACTTGGAATTGGTTAGTAAGTTTTCAGGTGTTTGGATGTTGTTAGGAAGTGTGATTTGGAAAATGTTATGTCTTTTCCGGTGTTTGGATGGTAATGTGAAAGTGAAAATAGAAAAGTTGACCACAAAGTTGACCGCAAAATAATATTAAAATAAAATTAATTAAGAAAAATAAAAAATAGATTGTAATTAGAATGCAAGTGAGATTTACATGATCAAAAAATTAACTGTTTTGTGCTACAACTTATTATAAATGAGATTTACATGACGACAAAATTAACTGTAGCACTTTGGAAGCGAGGAAATGGTTGTGTAAAAGAGAAAAGAGAGAAGGAAAAGGAGTTTTCTTATTTTCCTTTTCCGGTGTTTAGATAGATAGGGAAGTAAGCAATTATACTTCCTCATTTCCTTATTTCCGCCCACTTCTTTGCATCCAAACACCCCCTTCGTCACTTGGTTCATTAAAAAAAATGAAAGGTTTTATGGTCGCGGGCCGGGCCGGGCCCATCTTGGGCTCTGGTACGTCTTGGCCCGTTAAAGATCAAAGCCTTACCTCTGGTTAGTTTGTTGTTAATTCATTTCTTGTCTTTTAACAGACTTTCAAAGAATTTTCTGCCAAATTGTTTTCCTAATTTTATTTTAACACTATCGAAGCCACTCCAAGCTCCCAAATTCCCAAACCACACCTCTCCCAATTCTCCCAAAATCCTCGAATTTTGATCGAGGATGGGGATGAAGAAGGGCGGATTCCTCTCGATTCCCGTTCTCGCGGTGATCTCGCTGATGGGTTTCGTGTACTACACGACTGTGTTCGTCTTCTTGGAGCAATGGCTGGGTCTCGATTCCTCGCCTGGGATCCTCAACGCTTTCGCCTTCAGCTTTTTCGGTTTCATGGGTCTGGTCTCCTTCTTCGTGTCGGTGCTCACGGATCCCGGGGGCGTGCCTTCGTCGTTTGCTCCAGATTCCGAAGATCCCCAAAAAAATGTAAGCTTGAGCTCGTAATAACACCGTTTCATTTGATTCTTTGTGTAATTGTATGTGATTACTGTTCAAATTTCGGATCTTGGTTATTTTTCTGGATTCCCATTGAGAAACTACTGGAAATTTCAAAAAATTTATTGACTAGGACCGTGATTTTAGAAGGAGGCTAGCTCGTTTTGTTCTCTTTTAGATCCATTAGATAGATTACTTGGGACAGATTTACTTGTGTACATTGAATTATATGTAAATTCACATTCCTGTTACGAGTGATGCATTGATTTGCTTATTAGCACTCTGGTAATGCACCAATATGTACCATTGGAAGTATGACATGCCTTTAAACTAGATTACCGCTTAGAGGTGAAACCAAGCGGCAAAGAGGAGAGAGGGGGAAGAGAGGAGGAAGAAGGAGGGGGGAGATGGGAGAGGGGGAGGGCCGCTAGGAGAGGGGACGGCTGCTGGAAGAGGGGAGGGGCGTCTCCCTCCCTCCCTCCCTCCCTCTCTCTCTCTCTCTCTGGGGACAAACGAACGGACAAAGTTGAAGAAGGAATCACAGGAAAAACTCGCTTCGCTCAGTTTGATGAATTAATTTTTGCTATACAATTGAAATTTATATGAATCCTCATCCTAACCACTCCGGTGATCATTGTCTGGATCCACAATGCTAACTTATTTCTGACCTCCAAAACCCCTTGACTACTTTGGCTAGATTTGACTGCTTCTACTGTGTATTGTGCTTTCTTGTTATGTCTTCAGTTATACATGGATACAATACTCTAGGCATTCATTCTTTTTGTTAAGATAAAAACAAATTTACAATTGGAATGAGTTGACAGATTAGGTTCTCATCACGATCAAGTGCAAACCAAGGTGAACCCTTTAATGGAAGTAAGAAAAGGAGTGAAGGATTCAGTCTTGGACTTATTGTTGTGATAAACATGAAAATGACAAAGACAAATCCTTTAGTCCAATCTGTGGAGTCGGCTACATGGATTCCACTTTTCCATTTCTGCCTGTAAAGGAGCACTCAGCTTTGTAAGGGCCGTCTCCTGATAAACTAATAGCTATCATATCCTTTTCAACCATCTCAAGTCATGTACTTTTAGGTCCACCTTTAGTGCTACCCCCACCAATTACTTTCCATCAAACTTCCTAACTTGCACACTTACTGCTTTCTATTCCTTATGCCCAAACCATCTCAACTAGTTTTCCCTCATGTTATTGCAACAAACACGTTGGAATTTAATTCCAGTTTTGCGATAAACACATACTAAATCGAATCAAGGACTTGTTGCAACAAATCATGTAAAATACATATATGGGAAAAGCTTCTTTCGGAGACCATCGGACCTGACTCTCTTAATTAACATGCTTAATTTGGTATAATAGTATTTAAGTTAATGTGGAAGAGAACAATTGGAATCTTCGAACGATCGATAAACAGAAGACGGTGCCATAAATGAGTATAGGTCTTCTGCTCGTTTTTTAATCTCAGCAGTATCTAATACATACAAGAAAGTGATGCCATTAGCATGTGACGTCAAATTTTCTAGTAAAATACTGATCGATTTTCTTAAAACATTTCCAGCAAGGAAGGCAATCAAGATATTGTGACAAGTGCTGCACTTATAAGCCTCCTCGAACACACCACTGCAGGGTTTGCAAAAGGTGTGTGCTGAAAATGGTAGGTATGTTTTTTCTTCCTGAAGAAGCATATTGTTTAGTGTATCGAATTTACAGTGGTTTCTCCCTAACATTGAATGAAGTTTCAGATACTTGTTTTGGCTGCAGGATCATCACTGTGTTTGGATTAACAATTGTGTGGGCTATGTGAATTATAAGCCCTTCATCATTTTTGTTTTTCATGTGGCCATGGGATCCATCTATTCTCTGGTATGTACTGTTCTTCCAAAACTAACAAATTTAGATTGTGACCATTTGCTTAACTCTACTTTGCATGTTTTGTTGCTATGTGTATTGTCTACTCTGACAATTTTAACTGCCGCAAGATGTTTGAGGTTTTCCATTTCCTTTCTTCAGGTGATATTTACGAGCTTTATCCTTCAGAAGGATGAGGATGTCAGCATACACTCGCCCAAACTCTTTTATGTAAGTAAATCACACAACCACTGTATTGATTAAATAGGATTCTATTTCTATTATTAAATGTTTTTCTGGAAAAATTGTACCTAAAGACTGATCAGCAAGATGGTAGATGCTAGAGGGCTGGGTTCACATTGTGTGCTATATAAATATGCAGTAAAGATTTATGAACCTAGATCTTTCTAAAATACTTTGCATATGTTGAAAGGGTGGTCAGAGATGTGAACGATATCAATCATTTTTGAAATTTCTCCTCTATTTAGCAAATTGTACCCTGATACCTAACGCAGTTACGCTAAAATCTTTTCATTTCTTCCTTTTGAAAAATATTTCATCGGATTAAGTTATGCCTTGGGGGAAAATGGTGGAAGATTGAGTTTAGAAATCTTTATTACATCTTGATGTGGTAGGTATTATGAGTTTGTAACTTTCCAACATAAAGTATGCAATTATGAGGTTGTAATTGTCCCAAATGAGGCTTAGGCAGTATGACAGGTTAGCTTCACTACAAACAGTGGGGGACATCCTTGTTCAATTTAACATTCCTGGTTTTGGTACGTCATCATCAGAAAGCCTTTCAGCACGCATTTATCGAACCTAAAGTCTCCAAAGATTTTAATATACAGTTGATGAAATTGATGCCTGACATACAAATGCAATGATTACAAGTTGTTGTATTCACATATTATTTTAAACCACTAAGAGCATCATATTTATTTGATGACCATTGATCTAGTCCTATCATCTAGGTTTGGCATTTGGCATTTATTTTTGTGTCAGGCACTAATGTAGATCCAAAATCTCTTTGCAACTGAGTGCAGTTAAAAAGATATGAGGAAAAACTTGCTCTGTCTGAACTTTAGAGAGGCCCATTCACATGGACTTCAAGATCCATGAGCATGACCTAAAGGCCAGTTGGCATACCTCATTTTCATAGTGAGCAACTAGAACACATCCATGTGCCGCTTAAAATATGAATATATGGGCCCTATGAATCCACTCTTGTATTAAATCCCCCCCTCCCTCTGTCTGCATGTACTGTTACCTATTTTGGAGTGAGTTTGACAATGATAATGCTTACTAGGGCCTGTTTGTTTCGCCGCAAAACGTCGCAAGTCGTAAGTCGTAAAATGAGAACGGAAAAAGTGAACTGTAGCAGAGAAAATATATTGTGTTTTACAGTGTTTGGTTGGTAAAGTGAAAGTGTAAATGGAAAAGTATATTGCGTTTTACGGTGTTTGATTGGTAAAGTGAAAGTGTGAATGAGAAAATATATTGTGTTTTACGGTGTTTGGTTGGTAACTTAAAAGTGTAAGTGGAAAAATTGGCCACAAAATTAACTGTAGCAGTGATTTAAATATTATAAATACTATTAAATTAAATATACTATTGAAAATTAAATTGTATTAATAAATTTGAGATAAAATATTAATAATTTTAATATTTTAATTATAACAATAATATTAATAAAATATTAGTAAAATTAGTAAAATATTACTAAAATATTAACTAAATAAATAATTATAAAATTTTAAGAAAATCTAAAGAACATTAATAAAATTTTAAGGATACTAATAAAACATAAAAATTAAAAAAATCTTAAGAAAAATAATAAAATATAGTTATAATATTATAATATTATAAAATACTTAAGATTATTATAATATTAAATTTTATTATAATAATATTGTAATATTATAAAAATATAAAATTAACAAAGTAAAATATAATTATAAATTTAATAATAAAATATTATTATGATATTATTATAATGAATTATTACAATATTAACATAATAAAATATTAATATAATTTTAAAGTATATTATAATATTAATAAAGTAATTATTTATATTAAGAAATAAATAAATTAAATATATAATAATTTTATATTAAAGCATATTATTGTTATATTAATAAAATATTAAATCTAAATAAAATATTAAGAAAATTGGTGTAAATATTAATAAAATAATAAAGTATTAAATAACAATATTAAATTAAAATAATAAATTAAAATAATAAAATATTAAATATTAAAACAATATTAAAAATAATAAAAAACCAAAATACAAATATAAAATAATTAGGTAAGAAATTAAACACTATTAAAAATATTAAATATATTAAATATTTAATAATATTAAATTATATATTGATTATCAAGTAACTGCTTTGAGACTGCGAGTATATTACAAGTGGAATTTACATGACCACAAAATTAACTGTAGCAGTTGCAAGTGAGAAAATTTGAGTGTAAAAGTGAGATTTATATGACCACAAATTTAACTGTAGCAACTGCAAGTGGGAAATGAGAGTTGTATTTTGCAAGATGTTTTGCAACGAAACAAACAGCGGAAAATGGAAAAGAGGTTTTACGACTTGCGATTTTGCGGCATTTTGCGGGGAAACAAACATGCCCTAAATGAAAACTTTTCAGGCAGAAAAAAGAATCATAAGAACTCTTCGAAATAAATGCATTTATTCAAATGATTTTTATTGGATCGGCTGTCAGATTGCTTGTTACACTTCTGATCATGACTAGTATAGACTGAAGCAGACTGCAGTAGCGTTTTTTTTATTATGTGCAAAGATCCTTTTTTAAATTAGCACGTAACCCCCCACATCCTTTTTTTTAAACTTCTCAAATCCATGTTCATTTGGACCTTTCGGTATATAAATTCCGTCCTAGTTGTTCCTTTTGCCATCGCTACCAAAATGGCACATGCATTTTGCCAACAAATCTGAAGCAGGTATTTCCACTAATTTTGCTGTGTCTGTGGCCTTTGCATATGCATCCATCCATATTTCAGAGGATGGGCGATGGCTTGTTTTTTTTGTGCCCCCCCCCCCCCCCCCCCCCATCGTCATCTTCTTTGGTCTACATGGGATGAGAGGACAATGGCAGGGCTTCCACTCTTTATCATTTTCAGGAGAGCAAAGTTGTTTCTGTTTTATTATGTCTAGCAGCGTACATGTCAAACCAAAGGGTCCTAATTGCTCTGCTAGCACATAATGTTGCGCATATGCTATGGGGTTTCTGAGATCCAGAACTGAAATTAGCAACTAGTTTTCTGCGTAGTTGGTTACATTCATCCCTGTTCCAGTTGCATATCCTTTCCTCTTAGAGGTTGTTTGGCTGTTGGAAACCAGAGCGACGAAAATGCGGTGGGCCCTCACATGTCAGATTTCGGTCGTTTTCGGAGAAAAAACGCTCTAAAATCTGACATCGCACTGTTCATGAAAAAAGCTGAGGTGGAGGCTGGGTTTCCCCCTCAGCTTTCACAGTAAATAACAGACTGGTTGGAAGAAAAAGGGTGTGGGGCCACATGTCAGGAGCAAAATTGGAGCTTTTCCGCCCACTTTTGGGGCAAACAAACAGCCCTTAGCGAAATGTAACAACTGAAACATGGTGAATTCTGCCTCAACATCCCTGTTTATTCGACCCTGCAAAGACTCAAACCTAAAGATGATTATGCGTGCAAACTGAGCCTGGGGGAAGGGTCTGGTTCATTGTCATTTTTTTCGTGGGGCCATAAAAAGATGGGAACATTTTAGTTCCACTGAACATTTGAATGATGCAGATATAGTGTGACCTTGCATCATAAGCGGAGTAATGTAAGCCTGACGGGGACTTCTAGTTCTGGTCCACGTCAGCTGTGTTCAAGTGTATAGATCAGGGCTTTATTTGGTTTGGATCAGTTAACATGGTCCAAGTCCATTAACAAGAAACCCAAACCTTGTCCAAACTTCTGCAATTTGAAAGGGCTTACGTCAGAAGCTAATCAGTCTGTGAACTCCATAACTACATTTGAAAGTTTATTCAAAGTTACAACTTCCATGTTCATTTTTCTTTTTTTTCCCTAATAATCATGGAGATAGGTACTTTATTTTCCGAAATACTCTTCTCTGAAAACAAATCAAGGCAAATTCAATATACAAATGGTTCTTTTCTAGATTCTTTTACCAAATAGATCCAATACTTCACAGAAATTGTAGTGGTCTGATTATTCTTCGAAAGATGCATTGCATTTCAGTAAGTTCTAAATGATGACAGATGGTCTGTGAATGGTACTCATAACAATGGTCTGTGGAACCATTTTTTTTTTTTTCCCATCTGCTTTCAAGCTTGTTCTGCCTTTCTATTGAATAATGGATTTTGTTTCTGATAAACCCATATGATATCAGGTTTTATGCGGTTCAGTTTTTGTTATCTTAACCTTGAGCACGAGCACTCTTTTGGGTTGGCACATCTATCTCCTAACTCGTAACATGTCAACCATAGAGGTGAGTTTTTCTTCTTCTCTTTTTTCCCCCCCGAAAAGGATTCTGCATCACAAGGTACACAGTCTCTACTGGTTCTAAAGATATGTTTGCCCTCTTGTTTTCAACAGTATCGAGAGGCAGTGAGAGCAATGTGGCTTGCAAGGAAGAGCGGTCAGAAATACCGCCATCCTTATGACCTTGGTGCATATAACAACATTACCTTGGTAACACTCCTTACCTATCAATCTTAATTATTGCATTTGGTTCCGAATGGTGCTTTTCATTCATAATTTGTTGAAGTTTTTTAATTTTCCTGTAATATGCAGATTCTAGGTCCGAATATTCTGAAGTGGCTTTGCCCCTCGGCAACGGGCCATCTCAATGACGGCACACAATTTCCAATTTCGAAATGACTGACTTCATTCTGCTTCGTACTGGACACTTCTTGGTGGTTACGGCTGCATTCCTTTTACCGGAGGCTAGTTAAAGTATCAGAAAGAGGAGATTATTGATGAAACGATGGCTCGCCATGACACTAGCTTTGGTAGTCGGAACCATGTTCCATGATTCACAGATGTTCTTTGACTGAACGAACCAAAAGATCGAAAAAGATGAAAAAGAAGAAGAAAGACACCTTTTGTCACAATTGTGTTATTCTTGCAGTTTTACCTTGTAATCGCCGTTTGCCTTTGTTTTTTTGGTTATGCATCATACAATTTCAGGAATTGTAACGCGGGTATAGGACTACATTCACACATGTATATGTTGACAAACTATTTTTGATGCAATTTGAAGAGCAATAATGGCTAATGTTTTCTCATATGCTACTCATTCGAGAATGCATATTACTTGATACTCACTTGCTGTCTTGTTATGAGCCAAATGTAAAAGGCTCTACGTTGATTCGCGAAAAAATGAGTATACTCTAGTTTACTTTGTGCTATCAAGAAGGTCGCAATCTGAACCCAAATCTTGAACTTTCCACAACTCACGCCATTCTTTGCCACTGAACCCGGCCAGGGGAGGTGGTGTGTGATCTAAATCTAAATTAAGCGCTTCAGGAATTAGTAATCATGCACATTTGGGAGCGGATATTTCCACCCAAAAAGTGACGAAGGCACCTCAATATTGAAGGCACTCCTCCCAAATTGATGAAGGCACCCTTTCTTTTTCTAGAAGTGTAAGTGTTTTTTTCTCTCCTCCTCCTCTCCCTTCTTCGCTGGCGACCCCCCGGTCTCCGCTCCTCCCTCTTTGCACGCCTCCCCCTCTCGCCTCCCCCGATCCCCCCAAAAAATAATAAATAATAAATAAAGATTTGGCTTGTTTGGGGGAGAAGAGGAGATCAGGGAGATTGAAAGATAGTAAGGAGAAATGAACATTTTTTAAATTTTAACAAAGAGTAAAATTATCAAAAAAATAAAAATAAAAAAATGACAAACTTGTAATAATTTTTGGGGGTGCTTTCATCATTTTTTGGGTGGAAAAATCCGCTCCCTGCACCTTTGAATCTTCAGTCCCCGGATATTCTCCATAACTTCTTCATTCCTCCTACCTAATTCCCTCTAGTTTCTGTTTAACTCTGGCTAACTCCCTTTCGAGTGAAAAAATAGCAACTTGGGGGCGGCCTGTTCTTCGCGATGTCCGACTCTCTTCTCTGCGCTCTCTGTCAACCTCGCTCTCTTCGGCAACTACGATTCTCTCATCATCACCGTCACCGATGCTCTCTCTTTCGTGTAACCCTAAATCCCACGCCCACGCCCTCTTCAACCTCCAGATCGATCGCCATCTCTCTATTTTCTCGCCGCTCACAAGAAACCATCGCCTTGGCCACCGCTTGGAGCGGCGTGGAGAAGGAGTTCTCCTCCTCGATTGGCGACGATGAACAGGACGCTCCCACATCGATCGATCTCGTCCCCGTCACCAGCGAGCAGCAGTTCGATCGGATTATTGCCGAGGCCCAGCAGCTCGAGGAATCCATCGTCGTTCTCTGGTTCGTTCCTTTGCCCTTCTTTTCTCTAGTTTGAGCTTCTCTAAGTTGATTTTTTTTTTTTTTTTTTTTTTTTTTTTTTTTTTTTTTTGGGTTATTTTGCATAGGATCCCTGTTCTCTTATTTCTGCTGCCATTAAGATCAAATTTTGGGTTGTCTTGGAGTGATGATGCTTTAATATTATACACAATGACGTGATATTGTTATATGCAATTGGTTCTTTTCTCAATAGACATTAGCCTGAATATTTGAACTTGTTTGATGTGCAGGATGGCAAATTGGTGCAGAAAGTGCATATATTTGAAGCCCAAATTGGAAAAAACTGGCGGCAGATTACTATCCAAGGTCAGAGAACAGCTTCTCCTGCTAAATTTGCTTGTTGCTCTTGATAGCATAGTGTTGGCTTTACGAACTGTTGCATGCTTATTTGGTTGTCATAAGTTTGTAAGCATGTGATGCTCGCTAACAACAACTGGAGGCACTAACTAATTGAAGCTTATGTGCTTTGGCCTAGTTTTCTTGAACAAAATTTCTTGTAACAGTTTCTGCTTCAATTTGGTATGTTGTCGATTCTAATATTCTAAACACTATGTCATGGTGCAGAATCCGGTTCTATTGTGTTGACGTCAACACTGTTCCACAAAAGCTCGTTAGTCGTGCAGGAATAACCGTAAGACATGTCTTATATTTTAGTGTCTGTTATATTTTGATTCTTTAGTTTATATTTTGCGTCATCGAGTTAATTCATATATTTAAGTTTTGAGTTATTAGTGTCTAAGCTGGGTTTCAATCGAGACTTAATTTTTTTTTTTATGAGTAGTTGATGGATGAAGATGTTGCTCATACTGACAATGGTTTCTTAGACAATTTGGTCCCAAAAAATTAAATACGATATGTAACATGTGGTGAGATAACTTGATCTTTGTTGGGAAAATGATAAACTATAAAATGGGAAATGTAGTTTAAGTGAGGATCCATCAATTTTGGAAAACAAGTGGGGAGCTTGAAGACCATAATAAATTGTTTTTTTTTTTTAAACCAAGTGCAGTATGAAAAGAGATTCTAACAGCTCTAATCTTTAGAGAAATACAACGAAGGTAAACATTGTGTCATGTTGTGAATGTATTTTATTTATATGGTAACTGTCTGATACCGACTTTCATCTGTTGTGGGGAGTTCATCATCCTTGTGATCTTGCACCTCTATGCACAAATCAATGTGGTGCTAGTCCTTAACGAAAACTGTGGATGTGATTTGTTTTAAGGCTGTTTAGTTTAATCTTATAGCCAGAGGATACAGCGGGTACCGATACCAAAATCGAATCTATGAAAAAAAATGAAAATCCACGCTTGACAATTTTCTATAGAAATTTGATTCATGTATAGAAATTCAAATATCCTCAAACAAGCTATTACCTAAAATCAATTCCTATTATCATGACTTTAACTAAATGCCTCCTGGCTTTACTTGAAGGAGAATTCTGCTAATCCATCTACTCAAAAGATTGAGAAAGCCATATGAATCATTGCTTTGCTATAGCATCTTCCTGGAAGTATGCCTGACCCTTGAGCTTACGCCTCATAGCCATGTTCCTTTCTCGAAACTCGTTATTAGTAAGGATGTGTCTAATTATGAGAGGCAATCATGAGATATGTGTTTAAAGCATCTTGTTCTTCTCTAACCAAATATTCCAATAGATAATGTCAATAATCATGTCCCTTGAACACCTTTTATCTCTCGGGATATTATTTTTCCTCCACCTACCCATGATCCAACAAATTTGAAATTGGATTTTTGATTCCATATCCCTAGGAGATAACAATCGAAATAGGTTGGGAATATGGGCATTGGAGAAATAGATGTTTCCAATTTGGTATCCAAACTCATATCAACCTGAAACTATTTTTCTTCCACCTACCCACAATCCAACAAACTTGAAATTGGAGTATAGATTCCAAAATCCCTTGGAGATAATAATCCAAATAGGTTGGGCATATGGATAATGTATAAATAGATGCTATGTGGCGCGGACACTCCTATCATGGAGTGGAGCTGTGTCGTGTCCGAAACGTGTCTGACATGTATATTTTAAAATTTCTCACGTACTCGAGTGTCGTGTCCATTTCAATGTTGTCGTGTCCGTACAACATGGGATAGATGTTTCAATGTTTCCAATTCAATATCGAAACTCATATCAACCTCAAATTAGACAGATTCTCCTAATCATTTTTTGTTTTGTCAAAATGGAGTACTTCGCCAACAAGTATAAGAAGCTTTTACTTGTAAGTAGAGCTTAACATCACTATTCCCCCCCCCCCCCCCCCCCAACCCAAAACCAAAAAAAAAATGCACGCACTCGTTTAGTTTTCATTAAAGACTTCATTGTCGTCTTGACTGTGAATGTTTCAAACTTCAAAGCTTCCACTACTGGATATATACTCATAGAAGCATCTTATCTTGCAGAATGATTCTGTCAGGACATTAAGTTCCTCACTATGGTTTTTCCCCCTCATCGTCTCCAACTAGGTTTTTAATGGCCATGTCTCCACTGATTGCAAACCAGTGGGACAATTCCCAATTGTGAATATGAAAAAATCAAAGAGAAAGGAAGGCCTCATCTTAAAACGGAATCAGGTGATAGGCATACCCAACATGACATGTGATCCCTCTTTCTCCCACTTCAATTGGGAGGTAAATGAGATTCTCAACCAAAAACATGCACAGTATTCTAGAGTCATGTCAAGGATGATATTCATGGCACATGGATGTGTGTAGGCGGAATTTTCAGTGTCATGGCTTGAAAGAGGTGTTAGTTCGAGTGTTGCATGTGATCGAAGATAATTATCAATCACTACAAAGGCAGTTCTACTTTGAAGCTTGAGGTGGAGCTATTGTCATGAGTATCTTCATGGTTGCTTCAAGAGATTTTAATGTAAGGATCATCAAGGGTTGTCCACAAAGGTAAGGTGTGTGCACATGGAAACTTGACACGGAACGGAAGGGGGGAAATTAAGGTGTATGGTGGGATTGGGAAAAATTAATGTAGGGTTTATAGAAATTGGGGAAAAGATAAGATTTAGGCCTTACACTAAGGTGATCGCTCACTCACTTCATGCATCGCGCACGAAGATTTAGAATTAGAGAGTCGCATCCAAGAGAATTGCTTTCCCCACTCTATACCTCAAACACAAAGATTCAAAAAACCAATTAGGATTTCAACTTTTGTAATTGCTTATTCGTTGATTTCAAAGTACAAACATACAAGTTTAGTTATAGACAAATAAAAGAAAGAGTCATAAAAGATTTCCTACACCTACTAAAAGACTACTCATAATTATAAAAGAAGTCCTAAAAGAAATTTCCTAATCATAAAAGAACTTCTAAAATAAATTAAAAAAAGGAAAAGTAATGAAAGAAAATACTAATCATACTTCTAATTAAATCCAATACGAGGCTTTTCCTCTCCTACGCGAATAGGTCTTCCAATAGCTTGTTGGATCTTCATCGTCTCCATCAATTCTCCTCTGGTTAGAAAAAACTCGTCCACGAGTTTTAAAATGTGACATCACGAAACATCTCGATCGTAACGATAGTACTAATCATACTCCTAATCAAATCCAATGTGAGGCTTTCCTTCTCCTATGCGAATAGGTCTTCCAATAGCTCTTTAGATCTTCATTGTCTCTATAAATTCTCCTTTGGTTGGAAAAAACTCGTCCACAAGTTTTAAAATGCGACGTCACGAAACATCTCGATCGCAACGATTGTATTGCATGTTGGGCATGGCTTCAATGACTAGGAACTGCAACAATTCCCCATTTCATAGAAGAGGTCCTAGTCACAAAGATTTGGAAGGGATCATGCTCTTCTAGCGACGTCAACAAGAAAGGTTGAATTGATGGTGACTTGTTGGATAAAGAAGTGATCAACTCTAACTGCAGAGGCATGGAATTTTTTTCTGGCTTGAAAGACTGAAGTGATGATGATTTGTTAGACAAAGAAGTTACCGGCTCTGACGATAGTGGCATTGGATTAAACTCTCCTTCTGACTCGAGTTCGGGCTCTGTCAATGGCAATGGATCAAACATTGCTTCACTTTCTATCTCGGATTCAGCCAGTGGCACTAGATTAAACATTGTTTCAGGTCAAGCTCGGAATTAGACAGTGATACTGGATCAAACGATGTTTCAAATATGAGCTCTGACTCAATCGATGGTACTATTTCAGGTTCGAGCTGAGTCTCTGGATCAATGTTTGAAGTCAGCTTAAGTTCTAGAATTGATTCTGACATTAACTCAGGTTCTTTTTTTAGATGTACCTCTAGCTCTGCCTCAAGGTCTGACTCTGAATCTGATTTGAATTTGAATTTAGCTTGGGCATAGCTGGCTCCTGATGTGACTTTTGCTGGGGCATAGTTGGTTTTGGCTTTGACTTGTGCTCAAGATAACTGACTTTGACTCGCGCTTGGGCATAATTGGCTTTGACTTGTACTCAGGTATAACTGACTTCAGATCTTTCTCTCCAGATGTGTATCTCTTCCCGAAAGGCTCTAACCTCCGTAAGAATTTGATTCAGCAGCTGTTCTTTAAACTTATGTATGTCTTCCTGAGAGGCTTTGTTCTCTATAGTAATCTGATACAATAGATTGCTATCAATTCTGTCGGAGGGTTGTCCCTCGTGAATCCAATACTTCAAAAATGACTCGAATTAGACTTTGGACGGATGTGAAACGGCTGAAAAACTAAAGTGGAGTGCTAACAGATTTGTTTCTGCAAACGGGTCTGAACTATTTTTACGGGTTTGGTTGTCGAAGTTGTGCTAGTTTGCAGAGAACTTATGAACCTGATTCAGATCCGGGTTGTGTGCAAGATCAAGTCCCAATCCAATTGAATTCAAAGAATGAACTTTGCGGGTCGGGTTTGTTGAGAACCAAATCAAACCGACCTGGTGTTGTACCTGATTGCAAGGTGTTGTAGCGGCGAGAGTTGCGAAGTCGAACAAGGAGAGGAGGAAGAGGTGAGGGTTCGGCAGTTTGAAGAACAGAAGAATAAAGAAGAGTTTTCTCAAAAAAAAGGACAGAAGAAGAGGTGGCTGATGGGTTTTGTTATCGTCGGTCGAGGGAGAAGAGAGCCAGAGGAAAGATTGATAGGGTTTTGGTTGTGGTTAGGCGAGGGAGGCGACTAGAGAGGGAAAGTTTAGGTAAGATTGGGGTTTGTTTTGGATGTTTGGAAGAAAGAAAGAGGAAGAAGAAAGATGGATAGTGTAGTTTTTCAATTTGAATGATTTTTGGATATTTCGGGGAATTTGTGAATAATAATTTTTTTTGCTAATCAAAGAGATTATAAGAGGGAAAGGAAGAGATTTTTTTTCTTCAAGGAAAGCTACAAGAATTTTGGGAAGAGAAAGAAGAGAGAAAAAAAACCTAATTTTAGGGTTTTGGGATTTTTGTAGAGAAGAATAGAAAATTTAGCTCTGATGTCAAATTTGACGCAGGATGGAAGGGCAAAAAAAGTAGGGTTTGTAGTGGGATTGGAGAAAACTAATATAAGGTATATAGAGATTGAAGAAAAGATAAGATTTAGGCCTCACACCAAGGTGCTTGCTCGTTCACTTCATGCATCACATATAAAGATTTAGAATTAAGGTTTCGTACCCAGGAGAATTATTTCCCCTACCCCTACCCCTACTTTATACTTCACACACAAAGAGTTCAAGAACATCAACTAGGGTTTCAAAATTATCAATAGTTCAATAATTCAAAAATAAAATCATACAAGTGTATTTATAACCAAAGGCCACATGCGCTACTCGTGTTTTTTCTTAATCATGAAAGAATCTTAATGATAAAAGAACTCAAAAAGAAATAATAAAAGGAAACGAATAAAAGAAAAAAGAATATTCCTAATTCTAATCAAATCCAACTAAAGAATTTCTTCTGCTATGTGAATTCAACTTTCAAGTCTTGGTTAGATCTCCATCAAAACTTCCAGGTGGTTAAGGTGAAGGTAAGAAAGCTAGGTTCTAATGTAATGCTTGTATCATAGAAAAGAGGGTCAGTTTTGTGTGATTGTTTTCTTAAACTCAAGATTAATAATGATCTCTCTCAATCTCTTTCCATGGATGTAAGTTAGGGTTGGCCGAACTACGCATATCACTGGGCCCTTGTATTTTCCTCCATGTTTATGACTTTATGCATGATCTTGTATGTGTTCTCAATATCGAAAGAAAGGGTGGGAGTATTGCTTCCGCACACTTCTCAAGAATCAAAATACCGACATGATTCTACTTATACATGTTCCGTGTGTCATAATGTGTGCGAGCACATGCTTGGTTGTGTGTTCTCTGACTTTTTAAGTTTTTTGCACAGCATACTCCACTTTGATTGGAAACTAATTGATGAATACATGATGATGAGCATACATGTCCATTCTTGTTTTCTGAGTATTAAATGTTGTATTTTTGAAGTTCTTATACCACTAGTCAGCTGTTATTTTTCTTGTACCATTTAAAAACCATCCTGGTGTCCTTGTATTTTGGTGCTTGTTTTCAGCTTGCTTCTTTCCTGCTCCTAGCCTTTTACATGGAGTTCGAACTTGGAGCTTCAAATATTTTTCTTTATTTCCTTTAATTTCACTGATGATTCTTCCCTGATCTTTAACGCTTTGTTGAAGCTCCTTAACTTAGCTCCTTGATGGAGCCTTTCATTTCACTGATTATGCACAGAAACTGAAGTTCCTTATCTAAGTTGAAGCTCTTGTGGACTTGTTAGTTATATGTGTTCTTCCGTAACATAGTATTGCTATAGATATTGTGCTGCAATGAACTTCACCAGCCTCTCAGTTCTGGCTAGATTGTACTCCTTTTGTGTTTGGTGGTTCCTGTTTACTAAGCAGGCACCATCAGGTGTACAAGTCTGGTCATAGGATGGAAATTTTGATGCTTCACCGTTTCTGCCAAACAGTAGATTAGATCGGGAGTTTTTAAAAAAGTTAAATGATTAAGAATCTAATGTTTATGAAATAAATTAAAACATCTAAAGTTTCAGTAATAATAGTAGGGTGTGACAATCAACATTATTAGGGGAAAAAATACACGGCTTTAATATATGAAAACTATTGCAACTTTCCTGGTAATCTTTAAATTTTATTCCTTGAGGTTTATATAGTTTGGACTGACTTGTTCTTTCTGTTACGAACTTGGAAACGCAAGCAGAAGATGCCTACGATACAGGTGAAATTTTGTTTTCATTGTTTTCTTTTTTGCTCCCCTCTCTAATTAATTTTCACTCTTTCAATTTGTGATGGTTTTCTACCGCATATTGCAGCTGTGGAGGGACTCAAAAAAACAAGCTGAGGTAATTGGAGGGCACAAAGCTTGGTTGGTAGTTGATGATGTTCGTAGGATGATTGAGAACGAGGATTAATTAGCGCTTTGCCTCATATGATGTTACAAACAGGTGCTTTAGAATCATATTAAAAAATGAATTTTGATTCACTGTTGTAAATAATTGAAAGACAGCTGCAATTCAGTGCAGTAAAGCTCATGGGCTGTAATCTCTAAGAGTTTTTATGATGTTACTGAGACAATGTGACACAGTGGAAGGATATATTACAGAGGTTATCACAAATGATCACAGTGTCATTTTATTTACTGTTCTCAGAGAGAAGCTAGATTATGACTTTTCTTCCTGAAATGTGTTTCAGAAGTCAATTTAGTGTTTAACCTTTCGTTTTCTCAATTTTAATGAGTGAAACTTGAAACTTTCTTTTCCTTCAGGATCACGCGGTAAAACCTTTTTATCTCATAGCCAGAGGATCTAAATATGTGACCTTGGGGTCGCAGAACATTATTTATATTTGTTTGCTAACTTTTTCTTTTCAAACAGATATAGTAAAGTTAAAATAAACCTTATTTTTTTACTATTGAATCAGATCTCAAAGAAATATTTAATTAGCATACTCTTGAATTCTTTATGGCCGATAAACCCAACTTAACCGGCCCTCCTCTAATCAGGCCCAACACAAATAGTTTGCACTCCGATCGATCCGTCGTGATTAAGCTTGGGCTTGGGATGGACCGTTGATTCTATATGGGCTTGGCCGGCCCTCAAACCCACACGATTAGCGCTCCTAAGAAACATTAAAAAAAGAATCTTAAAAATAAGTGTTAATTGCATATACACTCATGGACTATAGACATTGCAGCAGCTACACCTCCTCAATTCTTTTATTAGCAGAGAGAATGTATCTGTAATCTTAAAATAGTTGAGGGAATATATTTGCTTCAGTGTTTATAATACATAGAGTGTATCTGTAATTAACCCTAAAAATAAAATAAAAAAAGTCCTACATATAACACACGCCACATTTGATTTCTCCCTTGCGAGCAGGCCAAGAGCAAAACCGCCTCCTTGAGCCTCTCTCTCATCTCAACTCCCCATGGAAAGACATGGAGCTCACTCAAATTAGGGCCTTTTGAAACCGTAGATCCCCTGTCCTCATTCCCCCATGAGCCTGGAACCTTTCAACAGGCACTAAGCAAACACCTTTCTCAAAATTATCGATTGAATCTTTGATCGGGAGATCAGTTTTGTTGTGGTTTTAGGTTGGTGAGGCTACCTGCCGGAGCATTTTAACGGCCAAAGAAGATCACCAGTAGCCCAAGAGTGGCTGGAGTGATAACAGAGGGATCGCCTTGATGTTCTCACCAAGTTCTTGCTAGCTCTGATCCTCCTTCATAGTGTAGGACCGAAAATCCTTCAAAAACAAGGTGGTCAATCTACAATATGCGGACGACACACTTCTCTTTGGCCACTGTGAGATCAGGCAGGCAATCATTCTCAAATGGGCACTTCACTACTTTGAAATGTGGTTGGGGTCTCAAGGTCAATTTTCATAAGAGCTCGATGGTGTTCCTGGGCAAATCGGATGTAAGGTCGGCTATAACAGCGACGATAATTAACAATCAGGTGGATGAGTTTTCTATTAAATTGCTTGGTCTTCCTCTGAGACCTGGAACCTATAGGAAGGCCTGACCGGAAAATCCTCATAAAGCGTGTCCAGAAGAAGTTGGATGAATTGAATTCAGGATATAGTCTTGAGTTACATTATACAAATGTTGGAACATAATGGTCATCGAAGTAAACAAGAGATTAAAGCCTCAAAAGGACAAAAAAAAGTTGTCGCTCTTTTGTATCCCATAAGGAAATTTACATTAATTTTACTTTAGATGTGTTGCATATTACAATAGATTATGCCTTCTAAAATGGAGATTATGAAGTAAGATCCAAGGCTCGCCGACCGAAGGGAGATTTTCTCCGGTGACTCTTTCACAAAAAATTTTCGTTCGTCTGTCTTCTTCACCTCCACGTGCGAGAGAGAAAGAGAGCAGAGAGAGAGAGCATCACCCTCCTCTCGTCGTTGCCCTCCCCTCCGCTAAGTGCCCTCCCCTTCCTTATTCTCCCCTCATCCTTCTTCCTTCTCTTTCTTTCTTCTTCCTCTTCTTCTTCTTTCTCCTTCTTTCTCCACCAGCAAATCCCTAGTCCTATCATGCGTTGCCGCCTGCTTCCACTGAGGTCAGTTTTCACAACCTCAGTGGTATACTAATTAAAACCGATTAAAGGAAGATTTTTTTCTGTGACTTATATAAAAATTTGTCTGTCCATCTTCATTCACGAGAATAGCAGCGTCGACTCTCCTCCTTCTTCCTCTCTCAGCTCTCCTTCATTCTTTCTCTTTCTTCTCCATCTCCCTCCTCCTCCTTGTCTTGAGCGATCCATCAGTTTTTCACCGACAGCGGCGGTATACTAGTACTAGAATATCGCCGCTATTGGTGGGAAATCCACCAATCAGTGAGGAGGAAGAGGGGATGGGGAGAGGAGGAATGAGGAAGAATGAGAGGGAGCTAAAAGGGAAAGAAGAAGGAG